>CAUYTI010085029.1:0-10818 GCA_963575145.1 Galago senegalensis
ACCGTATATTCCCTTCTTGTTCTCCAGCCCATTTGTGCGATCTTTCAAAAAATTGGGACATTTTTAAAACACCGTGGGACGCGGGACAAATTGTTGAAAAGTGGGACTGTCCCGCCAAAATCGGGATGTCTGGTCACCCTATTTTTATACCTTCTCTAGCCAGCTGCTCACCAAGAGCTTTACTGAATCCCTGTGTGTGCGTGTCAGGGGAGGGGACAAACACCTAAGGAATAGTTTCTGAGAGACCCTTCCCAGCACCCCAGAGGAAGTACCACGTGCCCCTCATCCCATAAGTTCAGGAAGGTAAAATTGACAATGGGAAACATGTTGCAACAGAAATGGCTGGGAAAAAATGAAAAGAAAAATGTCAAAAATATTTTTTGTCTCCCCAACTTTTTGGGAACTGAAACCCACATCCCTGCCTCAGGCCGGTGGCTGGGAGGGGCAAAAAAATGTCTCTTGGTCTTTGTGCCCAAGGGGATTGCTCAAGGGAATCATCTGGGTGGAAGTCACAGAATTGTCTTAACCAAAGATGGAATTAACCTGGGAGGAGGTTATGGGACTGCCTTAACTGGGAATGGAATGAATCCCGACAAAGACCACAAGATTTTGTAGCCCCAAATTGGAATCTTTAAAAGCCTGTGATTCTGTTCAAAAGCATGAATTTGGATTTTGACATGATAGTCTGTCCATTTCTCTCCTTTGCTAACAAAGTAATAAATTTCTCTTTCTTTTGCCTCAAAAAAAAAAAAAAAGAAAAAGAAATACTGGGGAAGACTTTTGCCTCAAAAGAAAAAAAGTACTGGGAAAGTGTTGAGAAGCTGTAACCCTTGATGAGAAAATATAAAATGGAAAACAGTATAGCAGTTCATCAAAAATTAAAGATACAATTAGCATACAATCCAGCAATTCCACACGGGAGTATATGTCCAAAAGAATTGAAAAGCAGGGTTTCAAAGAGACATTGGTGCATCAGTGTCTCCATTATTTACAGAACAGCATTATTCATAATGTCCAGAAGGCAGATGCAGCAAGCCAAATGTTTAACAAAACAAAAATGGATACACAAAATGTGGTATGTACACACAATAAAATATTTTTCACCCTTAAAAAGGAAGGCAATTCTGACACATACCACAGTGTATATGAAACTTGAGGACTGTTAAATGGAATAACTAATCATATAAAGTCAAATGTATGATTTCACTTGTCTGCATATCTGTAATTGTCAAATTCATGGAAAGAAGGTAGAATCATGGTTGTTAGGGTAAGGCAAAGCAGGAAACAGGAGGCTACTCATTGGGTATAGAGTTTCGATTTTGTAAGATTAAAAATGTTCTGGAGGTGACTTCCACAACATTGTGAACATATGTAACCGTACTGAACTATACATTTAAAAATGCCTTGGGTGGCAAATTTTATGATATATACATATATATATGCATATATATATATATACACATACACACACACACACACACACACATATATATATATATATATGTTTTACCATAATTAAAAACAAACAAACAAAATTCTCATTTCTCACATCTCTTTATCTGGTGGATTTCTTCCACCATTTTTATCATTCTATTTAGTTTTGGAATCTCAGATTCATTTAACCGGCTACCTCATGCTCCAGTTTCAGCCATGGCATCTGTACGTAAGGCACTGCTCTCATTTTATTTATCCCAACTCCATTTCTATATCCCCCGTGGACAGCAACTCATGTACACTAGGAAATTATATTAGATAGAATGTGTAGATATATAGTTTAAATTTACAGAAACAGAATTGTTATGTAGAGTTAGTTGTTTCTTTTATGAAAATTTCTTGTCACTGAGTAGATGATTGTTTGCATCCTGGTTTTGTTAATGATCTTAAAAGGAATGTTTGGGTGGTGGCTCAAGGTAGTCACCAAAATAATTGAAAACAGCAAGTAAAGTTTTAGCAAGAAAAAGAATATTAACAACTTGCACAGCAAGCTGGGCCCTGTCCTAGTGACTGTAGACTACGTGGAAAGCATGGTTTGGGGGTTACACACAACTTTAAGGAGTATCAGATGGTTTTTAGAAGTCCCCCAGGGTCTTAATTAACTCTGTTCTCAAAACAACCGACCTGCAAGGTCTTATTCAGCCTTATTCCTATGATAGCTCAGGTCAGCCTGACCCAATCAATCCAAATAGCCTACGTATATCTGTCATCCACCCTGCTCATGTCTAGCTAACTGCCTAGCAGGAATTTGTGCAATTTTTTTTTTCAAATGAGTGTGATATGTAAAAAATTGAATTTTGTAGAGCATCCCTTCTATTATTAACTTTTAAAAAATACTCCTAATTCTTTTTCAAAAATTGCTGACATTTACTCATTACTTTGACTATGATATATTATTTTTAAAATACTGTTGTATTAAATTCGTTACTATTTTTACTCTTTTATTCAGGATTTTTCTTTTTTTTCCCCTTGGGACATAGGGAAAAATGTCTCCTAGGCTAGAATGCAGTGGCAGCATCATAGCTCACTGCAACCTCAAACTCCTGGGCTCAAGCAATACTCCTGCCTTAGCCTTCCAAGTGGCTGAATTTATAGACACTTGCCAGACTATGACCAGCTTATTTTTCTACTTTCTTTTTTCTAGAAATAGAGTTTAGCTCCTGTTCAGGATTGTCTTAGATTCCTAGCCTCCAGCAATCTTCCCACCTAGGCCTCCCAAAGGACTAGAAATACAGGAGTGAGCCACTGCACGCAGCTAGGACTTTTTATTTTTATCGACTACCTTTGTCTCTAGATTTATATTTTGAACTGTTCAATCCATTATAGAATTTGGTTTACACTAATCTCATTAAAAAACTTTTGTATTAATTAATTTATTTATTTTTATTTTTATTTCAGGGTAATGTGATGGTAAAAACAACCAGGTCACAATATTTGAATTTTTAGTTGTAGTTGTATCCTGCAGCCAAAAGATGTGCCATGCACCCAATGTTGTACCCAGTAGGAGGGAGCACCCCAAACACCTCCTCCTCCCCTTTCCTCCCTTTTTGTTCCTTCTCCTCCCAACATGAATTGAACTGACTTTTTCTCCTCTGTGAGCATGAATTAGATTGTCTACTGACTTCATATCAGTATTGAGTACGTTGTAATTTGCTTTTACCTTCTTATGATACTTTACTGAAAAAGAAGTCACTATCTTTTTTTATGGCTGAATAGTATTTCATGGTATACATATACCACAATTTGTTAATCCAGTCTTGAGCTGATGGGCATTTAGATTGTTTCCACATCTTGGTGATTATAAATTGAGCTGCAATAGACAAACTAGTGCAAATGTCTTTATTATAAAATGATTTTTTTTCTTTAGGGTAGATGCCTCGTAGTGAGATTGCAGGGAGGTCTAATTTGAGTTCTTTGAGGATTCTCCAGACTTTTTCCAAGGAGTCTGTATTAGTTTGCTGTCCCACCAATTGTGTAAAAATGTCCCCTTGCTCCACATCCACACCAGCATCTGCAGCTCTGGGACTTTGCGATTTGAGCTAATCTTCCTGCGGTTAGGTGATATCTCAGGGTGGTTTTGCTTTTCATTTGTCTAATGATCATGGACAATGAGTATTTTTTTCATATGTTTGTTAGCCATTCATCTGTCTTTCTCAGAGAAGGTTTTGTCTCTTGCCCGGTGATATATGGGATGGTTTGTTCTTTTTTGTTGATTAGTTTGAGTTCTCTATAGATTTTAGTTATCAAACCTTTGTCAGATTTGTAACATGCAAATATTTTTCCCATTCTGAAGGTTATCTATTTTGCTTTGATTTTTGTGTCCTTAACTGTGCAAAAGCTTTTCAGCTTAATTAAGTCCCATTGGTTTATTTTTGTTGTTGTTGCAATGGCTACTGAAGTCTTCTTCATAAAATCTTTCCCTAGGCTGATATTCTCAAGAGTGTTTCCCATACTTTCTTCTAGGATTTTTATTATTTCATGCCTTAGATTTAAATCTTTTATCCATCTTGAATCAATTTTTGTAAGTGGTGAAAGGTGCGGGTCCAGTTTCAGTTTTTTACATGTGGTTATACATTTCTCCCAGCACCGTTTATTAAATGGGGATTCTTTTCCTCAATGCATGCTTTTGTTTCATTTATCAAAGATCAGATGGCAACTAGAGACTGGTTTCATCTCTTGGTTTTCTATTTGGTTTCAAATGTCTATGTCTCTATTTTTGTGCCAATACCACTCTGTTGTGATCACTGTGGAATTGTAATATAACCTAAAATCTGGTAGAGTGATGCCTACAGCTTTGTTTTTATTACTAGAAATTCCCTTGGCTATATGAGTTTTTTCCCTAGTTTCATAGGAAATGAAGAACTATTTTTTTCCAGTTCTTCAAGGTGTGATGTTGGCATTTTAATGGGGACTGCATTGAATCTGTAGATTGCATTGGGCAGAAAAGACATTTTAACAATGTTGATTCTTCTCAGCCAGGAACATGGTATGCTCTTCCATTTGCTAATGTCTTCTGCTATTCATTTGCTTAGGGTTTTATAACTCTCTTTAGAGAGGTGCTTCACCTCTTTTGTTAGGTATATTCCTAGATATTTCATTTTCTTTGAAATTGCTATAAAGGAAATTGTGTCTTTGATTAGTTTCTCAACTTGGCTGTTACTGGCGTATACAAAGGCTACTGATTTATGGACATTGATTTTATACCCTGAGCCATTACTGTATTTTCTGATCACTCCCAGGTGTCTTGTGGTTCAGTCTCTGGGGTGCTCTAAGTATAAGATCATAATATTGACAAAGAGCAAGAGTTTGACCTCCTCCATCCCCATTTGGGTACCCTTTCTATCCTTCTCCTGCCTGATTGCATTGGCTAGAACTCCCAGCACTATGTTGAATATTAGTGGCAATAGAGGATAATCCTCTCCTGGTTCCAGTTCTAAGTGTAAAAGCTTTCAAGTTTACTCCATTCAGTATGATATTAGCTGTGGATTTGTTGTAGATGGCTTCAATCAGCTCAAGAAATGTGTCACCTATCCTATATCTTCAGTGTTCTTGTTAGAAAAGGATGCTGAATTTTATCAAATGCTTTTTCTGCCTCTATTAAAAGGATCATATGGTCTTTCTTTTTGCATCTATTGATATGGTGAATTACATTTATGGATTTGCATATGTTAAACCTACCTTGCCTCCCTGGGATGAATCCTATTAATAGTGATATATAATGTTTTTAATGTGTTTCTATAACTTATTGGCTAAGATTTTAGTGTATGTGCTCCCAAAGCAAGCACTATTGGCTAGGATTTTATAGAGTATTTTTGCATCTACATTTATTAGTGAAATAAGTATGTAGTTCTCCTTTTTAGTTGGGTCCTTCCTTTCTTAGTTTTGGTATGAGGGTGATATTTGCTTCATAGAATATGTTGGAGAAAGTCCCTTCCATCTCAGTGTTTTGGAATGGTTTCCTCAGTATAAGTACAAGTTTTATGAAGGTTTGATAGAATTCAGATGTGAAGCCATCTGGTTCAGGGCTTTTTTCATTGGAAGAATTTTTATTATTTCTTCAGTCTCAGTGCTTGTTATTGGTCTCTTCGAGAGATCTGTTTCTTCTTGATTCAATCTAGGGAGATTATGTGATTCCAGGCAGTGATCTATTTCCTCCATGTTGTCAAATTTCTGGACATAGATTTTCTTGTAGTAGTCAAGATATTCTCTTGTATCTCTGTGATATCTTTGGTTATTTCCCCTTTTACATTTCTGAATGAGATTATGAGAGATTTTACTTTTCAGTTTTGGTTAATCTAGCCAAAGTTTATCAATTTTATTCATCTTTTTGAATAACAAATTTTTATTTCATTAGTTTTCTAAATGGTGTTCTTTTTGTTTTCAATTTCATTATTGCTGATTTAATGGTGGTTATTTGTTTTTCTCTTAGGCTTGGGATTGGATTGCTCTTCCTTTTCCATTGCCTTAAGATGATTCATTAGGTTATCAACATGCTCTCTTTTCTGTTTTTCAATGTAGCCATCTAATGCAATAAATTCCCCTCTTAGGACTGCTTTTGCAATATCCCAGAGGTTTTGGTAGCTCATAGTTTCATGGTTGTTACATGTAAGGAATTTAATAATTTCATCCTTTATCTCTTCCTTGACTCAACTTTCATTCAGCATAAGGTTATTTAGTTTCCAGACCTTTGTGTGGGAATGACAGTTTTTGTGAGTTAAGTTCCACATTTATTGCCTTGTGGTCTGAGAAGACACAAGGTATAATTTCAATTTTTTTAATTTTGTTGAGGTTGATATGTATCCTAAGATATGATGTGTTTTAAAGTATGTTCCATGGGCTGAGAAGAAGAATGTGTATTCCTTAAGTTTGGGATGGTGTATTCTGTGTATGTTTATTAAGGACATTTATTCTAGGGTTACATTTATGTCCCTTGTATCTTTATTTATTTTCAATATAGAGGATCTGCTCAGCTTTGTAAGAGGAGTATTAAAGTCTCCTGCTATTATGGTGTTACAGGATATCATATTGCTCAGACCAATTAAGGTCCATTTCATAAATCTGGGAGCATTTAAGTAGGACTCATAAACATTTAGAATTAAAATGTCTTTTTGTTGCATTATTCCCTTGACCAGTATGAAGTGACCATCTTTGTCTTTCTTAACTTTAGTTGCTTTAAATCCACTTGTATGTGAAAATAAGATTGTGGCCCTCCTTTCTTCTGATTTCCATTTGCCTGCAATACTGTTTTCTATACCTTTACCCTGAGTTTTGATTTGTGCTTCAAGGTAACATGTGTTTCCTGGAGATAACACATGGATGGCTTGTGCTTTTTTATCCAATCAGCTAGTCTATGCTTCTTCAGTGGGAAATTCAAGCCATTAGCATTTTATTGAGAGAACTGGTAAGTGTGGTAGAGTTCTATTCATCTTATTTTGTGAATGTCTGTTGCTTAGTTTTATTCTTTGTGCCATTGTGGAAGCTAGGTTTTGTTCTTCAATTTATGGGTATATACTTTGCTGGTGGTCCATTGAGAAGGTCAGTTTGGAGAACAGGTATCTATGTATTTCCTATAGAGTTTGTCTTGTGGTAAATATCCTCACTGTTTGCATATCAGTAAAAGACTTGATTTCTCCATTTATTCTAAAGCTTAATTTAGCAGGATACAGAATTCTGGGCTGAAAATTGTTTTAATTAAGAAGGTTACAGGTAGATAGTTATTCTCTTCTGTGTTGAAAAGTTTTAGCTGAAAAGTTGATTGTCACCCTGATGGATCTGCCCCTGTAGGTCAGTTGGCATTTACTCCTGGCTACATTCAGAATTTTCTCTTTGATCTTGACTTTGGGCTGGTTCATTACAGTGTGTATTGGAGATGTTCTATTTGTGTTGAGATGACCAGGGGTTTGATATCCCTCTAAAAGGAGTAGGTCAGGATTTTTAGTGTAACTTTGGAAATTTTCATTTATGATATCCTCCAGTAGGGCTTCCTTTCTTCTGGGGGGTTCTTCATCCCTTTCTGGAGTACCTATAATTTGTATGTTTGATGCTTTATGAAGTCCCATAATTCTCTGAGTGAATATTCTGCTTTCTCTATATTCTTTTTGCCTCTTTAACTGCCTGAGTTACTTCAAGAACTTTATAGTCTAGCTCTGAGATTCTTTCTTCTCAATGGTCTAATTTCTATTGATTCTTTATAATGCATCTTAAATTCCCTGACTGACACCTTCAATTCCTTAAGCTCTACTATATACTTTCAATATTCTTTGTATTTTTCATCCATTTTTTTGGTTATATTTTTCCTTTTCCCATCAATTCCTTTATTGCCTTTGCCATCCACATTTTAAGTTTTCTTTCTATTATTTCCATTGATTCTTTATAGGTAGAATCCTTTGTGGTGGCTGCCTCATGATCCCTTGGAGAGCTTGCTCTGTTTTGGTTTTTCATGTCACCAGAATTTTTTGTTTGTTCTTCCTCATGCCTACTTTCCCTTGTTCACTTCCTTTCCCTACTTTTTCCTTCTCACTATCTCCTTTGCTTTAAATTACTTTGTCTCACAGCTTAGGTGTTGACGTAGGCTTTTGATATAAGGCCAAAGGAAGAAAACAGAGCCTGAAGGGTAAAAGAAGAGAAAGACAAAAAAGGGGGGAGAGTAAGATACAGAAATGGAGAAATAAAGAAAAGAAGAACAGAAAGAGAGAAAGAGAATCACAGGAGAAATGGTGGTGTTCAGCAGGGTGCTATCAGCACCCCTGCAACTCTAGGACTTTGGGTGACTTGGCTTGGTGGATCCCTGAAGCCTGGGAAAAAAACAAGACTCTGCCTTTGCAAAATATAGAATTAGAAAAAAAAATCAGCAATATGTTGCAGTGGGGACCTAGCAATAACTGTCTTTCCAAATGCCAAAGCTAGAAGGATACTATAGACCATGAGCTTATGAGTCTTACAGTCCTTGAGCCAGACCAATGTCATGACCCTCAGCACTTGGAGAAAATAAAAAAATAAGATAACAAAAATTAAAAGTACAATAATATAAGATAAAGAAAAAAAGGGTTATCTTTGTTGTTTATGAGAAATTTATGTGGGAAGGGTGAGAAAAGTAGAAAAATCTCACTGAAAGAGAGAAAAAAGTAGAGAAATAAAAACAAAGGGGAGAATAAAGGGAGTTGAAAACTATAACAAAAATGGAGCAGCCCTTGCTATTGAAGAAAATAAAAATGGAAAAATAAAAATACAACCAACCTCCTCCCCCCCCCAAAAAAACCAACACAACCACAACAACAAAAAATAGAAGTTGTGTGTGTGTGTAAAACACATTCTGCTTTTGCTGTGAGAAATTAGGGCCTGAAGCCTAGCCCAGTCACTAGTTGCAGAGGAGCTCGGGTCCTGTCTCCCTGACTTAGTTGCCTTCAATCAAGGCCTGATCTTTTCCTCAGCATTTAGTCTCCATGGGATTGGGATCCTAACATTCTCATCAGATTCCTTATGAAACACATCACACAGTGCCCCTGACAACAAAGTGGTCTTTCTGGTTGTGCAGGAGCTACTCACTTCACCTCTAGGATGGATGTCCGAGCTCAGCAGGTGTGCCAGAGCCAGCCTTTCACTAGAACCCTGAGACCATTTCTCTCACATAGCCTTCTCACAATGGCAGTGCCCAGTTAGTAGCCAATCTGATGTGAGGTCCACTCCACTTGATATTCAATTCCAGCTGCTGGACACTGTTTGAGTCCACTCACTCATGTAAGATGTTCAATGCAGCTCTAGCAAATAATTTAGCACAAACTCAAAAAACTGCAGGACAGCTCTTTCCTCTCCCCAGTCCTCTGAGGGAGGACTGGTTGGCCAGTCTCTGTCTATTCCCAAGCATGTGTCTTCTGTGCTGATTTTCCTCAGCTCCAGACATCACTGGCTCCTGTAGTACATCAGTGCTTCATTGTGTCCACAGAGTGATGTCCCTGGGTAGGTTCCCCTAGCCAGAGGTGGCTGGAGTTTTCTCTACCCTGCCTCACCACAAGTGGCCAATAAGGAGAGGTTTCTAGTCTGCTATCTTACTGCACCCCTCAATAATTTGTTTTAGATGAGATCATCTATTCCTTGAAATTTTAGTAGAACTCAGAAATAAAATTACCCGGAATTTGATATTTTTGTAGGGAAAAGGAGTGAGAAGATTTTGATTACTATTTTAGTTGTAAATATTCAACTTCCTATTGTCTCAATTTTATAATCTTATTTTTTAATAACTGTGCCTATTTCATCTAGATGTATGCAGTTTATTGAATAAGTTGGACCTGGTAAGTTTCAAAAAAATAAGAACCAATCTTTCCTTGACCATTGCTTTTTAATATTTTGAATATTTTGTCCCTGTTCTAAATGAAGTCTTGGGGTTTTTTCCTCGTCACATCACATATTAAAGCCAAGTCTAATCAAATCTTATTCCACTAGAAACTTGTTGCCTTGCTCAGCTCAGGGTTGACTTAGTTTCTTTCTTCTTTGAAACATTTTTTTTCTACATTTTCTTCCCATATTCACCATGCTGACTTCAAGTGTTCTAGACAGGAGGGGAAAATATAGAAGAAAAGAGGTAAAGCAAAAAGATCTTTCTTAACCAGTACTCAGGTGATCTTTTATTGATGGATATGGCCAATGACTAATGTTGAATATTTGAAGGAGCCATCTTAGAAGGTTCATTTAGGACCCATTTCTAAGGATCCACCAGCTATGGTGTCCTTAATATGCCACATTCTGTATTGTCTGGTCAGCAAATTGTAACTCTCAGCTGTTGGTTTCTGGTGTGTACCCCTCACAAAATCCATTCTTGGAGCTCTCCCCCTTTCAGATTATCCTCTTAGAATGAGAGAGACTCTAGGAAACACATATTTACTTCAATGTGCCCTCAAAATCTACAAATATAGACTATGTGTAATGTCTCTTGACTTTGCCACTCCAGATCTGTCAAAATACCACTCATCTTCAAAATAATTATCCAGGACAAAATGAATCACTAGCCCTATATCCTTCTGTTATGCCCGAAATTCCCCCAAAGTGGCCCCAGCAAACTGTCCAAGAAACACTCCGATGTAAAAAGCAAGAGGTGAGTTTTATTCGACCTGGGTCTGGACTCTCCTGGCTTGCAAGCGGATGAAGAGCCGCGAACTTGGGGTAGAGCAAGTTTTTATGGAGTACAGAAGGCAAGAAGGGTAGGGTCCGTTACAAGTACACTCTTGATTGGTGGTTGGTGATTTCATTAGTAAAGGAGGATTTGCATTGGTGGTTGATGATTTCACTAGTAAAGGAGAATTTGGATTGGTACAGGTGAGGGGTGGGGGG
>CAUYTI010085030.1:0-17112 GCA_963575145.1 Galago senegalensis
TATATGTATACCATGGAATACTATGTAGCCCTAAAGAAGGATGGAGACTTTACCTCCTTCATGTTTACTTGGATGGAGCTGGAAAATATTCTTCTTAGCAAAGTATCTCAAGAATGGAAGAAAAAGTATCCAATGTACTCAGCCCTACTATGAAACTAATTTATAGCTAGGAAAGCTATAACCCAATTTTAGCCCAAGAATATGGGGAAAGGGGAGAAGGAGTTGGGGGGAGGATGGGTGAAGGGAGGGTGATTGGTGGGATCACGCCCATAGTTCATCCTATAAGGGTATATGTGAATCTCTCTAAATGTAGAATATAAATGTCTTAACACAATAACTAAGAAAATGACATGAAGGCTATGTTAACCAGTTGGATTAAAGTATTTCAAATTGTATATAGAAACAGCACACTGTACCCCATGATAGTATTAATGTACACAGTTATGATTTAATTTAAAAAAAAAAGAACTGATGCATCATGGTGTATACTTCTAAACTTTATATCTTTGAACTGACTTCTCAAGCTATCTCTATCCAAGAGATTTTAAAAAAAAAACCTTATTTACAGATCAGGCATATTGATTGAATTCTCCAAGCTCACAATGCTTTAACCCCTTGTCCCACTTATCCAAATGCCACTCGACTGGATTTGTCTCAGGTCCACATACTCAGGCAGTGGGCCGAGGCTTGGATTCCAGGAAATCTCACTCACCAATGGATGAAAACCAATGCTGTAGAGCAAGTAACACCTGCTCTGTGCAAGCTTTGCCAGATGCTCTTCCTTGGAATCTTAATAGCTCCTGTCACTGTAGCCTGCTTTGGAAGCTGCCATGGCCACACCAGCAGTCACTTTGTAGAAACTATTCACTCTGCTCAGCAAGTATTACTTACAGAATACCACCACCCAGCCACAGTCGTTAGCAACCACTGATCAAGAAATTTTAAAGCACTTAATGCCTGAGGATGCTGGGCTGTGGATGGGCGGAAGGCAGAAAGCCTGGGGACCAGGCAAAAGCTCATGTGTGATTCCGGATTCTGAGCTTCGTGTGCCTCTCCCGTCCCTTTTAGTGGCTCTCAAAACCGGAATATGGGAAAACTACATTTATAAGGAGGCTTTGAGAAACCTTTGGCTCATGATCTTTCATATCTTCAAGACCAACTAGCCAAGCAATTAAAAAGTTTACAACACTCAGAAACAAACTATGGAACATCTGACACTGTGGCTAATTGGCTTAACCCCCAAACACGGTTTTCTGGTAATTTAAGAATCTGGATTTTTGCTATTTTATCAATTATTTTGGTTATTTGTTTTCTTATAGTGTTAATAAAGTTCTTATTGCTCAGAAGAACTGCTCAAGCCAAAGCTATGTTGGCTGATCAGATGTATTACAATCCTGGCCAAAACTGCCCAAAATCCCTCAAAATTCCCCTGCTTCCCATCAGTCGAATCAGAGTGATTGACTGGTTTAAGATAAGGAAAAAATGGCGAATTTTCAGTGTTACGAGTACAGTGTAGTTTAGGCCAGGCATTCCAGAGAACCTGTTTGACAAAGACCAGGTTTCTCAGGAACCCCCCCCCCCCACCGCCCTGCACCATGCTTTCACAGTGCACACAGGTTAGCAATAGCTTGCTGGTTTAAATGGAATGCCTGGCACTGGGGGGGCTCAGGGCCAGCATTCCAGAAGGCCTATTTGACCAAAGTCTAGAGCTTCCAACCCCTGGTGCCATAAAGGACCTGATAGGCATCATGGGGTAAGAATGTAATGCCTACCAACTAAAGATTACTATGGACTGAACTATGCCAAGTATAGATGGGAATCACCAAAGCAAGTCAGGAGAATTATAATTTACCCCTTTACCTTGTGAGTACATTTTGAAATCACATCATGTACCCCTATGATTTTTTTGCCTTTATTTCCCCATTGCTAAATGTTAATGTTTGCCCAGGACACTCATTTCATAGTTTTGACAGGTTAAGACCTTTGAGAAGTCCGCTGGGTACAGCATGTCCTAGAAGCTCCTAATGCTAGAGATAGTAGGTGCCCCTCCAGACCCGCATAGGCTATTCTGCTTAAGATAGCTGAATCTGAGTTTTGTGCCATCACCCTCAGTGCCTGCCCGTTGTGGGGTCCCCTGGTCCCACAGATAACTAAAAATAAATAAGAAGGAAATTGGTTAAAACATTTAGATGGTTCAAAACAAACCAATAATGGATCACATTCTATCTTGGGCAATTTTTGTACTGTTTGTAAACAGATGGTGTAATAGAAATTAAATGATATCACCTTTGGAATCAAATCCATTGGGCCAAGTTACTGCTCACCATTTCCTATCTGTGTGAGTTCTCTGGAGTAACTTATTCTTTCTTTGAGTTTCATTTTCCTTAGCTATAACTCTGTAATTTTCTGTAAATAGTTTGGAATACAGATGAAATGAAAGACTTTATAAAACATATTAAACTCAGAATCATCCTGCCCTTACTCAGTATTATCAAAGAACATCTTTTCCTCTTCTAATTCATTGGCAAACTTCAAGACACAGGTCAAAATCACTTATTCTTCATTAGTTGCCACAGCAGGAATTTTATAAAAATACCCTTTTTCTGTACCCATGCAGGAACATATCTTTGGAGCTCTTCAAGAGATAGAGACCATTTTCCTATCCCTTGAATCTTAGCAAAACCTGAACTAACTTTGACTCAGAGGATGGTGTGAGCATGACAAAATGCAAGCTCCATGTCTGCGTTTCAAGAGCTCTTTCACATTTTTATATTTTCTCTGACTCCCCTGTGTCTTTACTATTAACTAGTCTTGGCTTATGTGTTTACAAACCTTTATCACATGGACTAGGATTGAATCAGCTAAATTTTTCAGATGAATACCCAGACATGTGATACCCAATCACTATCAGCCTCAGACTGCAGACACATTACAAGACCAGTTGCTCACTGTTATTCAGTCTTCAGTGCTAACTAGATGCCCATTGTTATAAGCCAGTAAGTTTTGAAGCGATTAGGTTCACCACTGTAACTAGTCCACATGTCCTAAATTTCTAACACAGATTTAATTGCCCCCAGTGTACCAACGACACATTGCACACCACCTCCCACATTATTCTTTGCATCGACTTTGTCTTTCACCTTCTGTGGGTCAGATACCCATCAGAGACAGAGGCACGTTCCTGACCTCTTTGGAACCTTATAAATAGTTCAGTGCCTGACATGTAACAGCGGTGTGGTGATACATAGTAAATGACAGTCACTGCTGAATTCCTTCAAAGTTCCCAAGCTGTTTGGAACATGTTGGTACCATTTATGTTTCCTCTTATTCCTTAGCTCATCCAAACAACGCAGCGATGGCTTGGTTCATGTTTTCTCATAGCTGTAGAGGCTTGAAACATCATGAGGGATTCAATGACATTTGCTATTCAAACATTTTTGTTCCAATTAATAGTGGTGTTTCTCAAGGGGGAATGCAACACAAATGACTGGTCTCAGAGACACACTCTCCCTGGGAAACTGAAGAAGAGAAATCAAAATATGCCATAGTTTTAATGAAAAACAGTCTGCATAACTCTCAGTAGAAGTGGAAAGCTGGGAATTACATTGTGAAATAGAGCATGTCAAGCAGAACACGGCCATTGCTGCCAGCTACTATCTTTGGAATAAATCAGCAGCAAAATCAATGACTTGACCTAGTTATCATTTTAAAAAACCTGTAAGGATTCCGTTATTTTGCAATGCTATTCCATTAAAGATCAAAACTTATGCATTCTTCTCTGTTCCTTACTTGTTAGGAAAGCATAAACCAATTATGATTTAAGAACATCGTACATTAAAGTCATTAACATCCTATAGGAACTCATGCTTAACCACATCCACATATACAATTATCATAATATATTTGTAAAGTGCTTTAAAGTGTATGAGATGTCATTTTTGTTTTAATGATGTTCAACAATTCAAGTAGGTAATTAGGGTAGGAATTACTAAGGGCATTTAATATTAGAGAGGGCAGGGCTATGAGTGGGCTCCTGCTTATAATCTCAGCAATTTGGAAGGCTTCGAAAAAAGGATTGGTTGAGCCAGGCATTCAAGATCAGCCTGGACAACTTAGGAAGACCTAGTGTCTACAAAAACTGAAAAAAAAAAAATTAAAGTAACATGCACTTGAACTTGAGAGACAGAGGAAAACCCTGTCTCTAAAAATTAAAATAAAATAGAGACAGAAAAAATACAAAGTTATTAAAGCATTAACTGTAACAAAGTAGTAAGTCATCAGGGTTGGAAACAACGTTGACTTCTGAATCATTGTCCTTGTCTGAACAAAGAAAATCTGATGTAATCCAATTTCAGGAAAAAAAAAATCCTTATATTATCTTTCTACTTCCTTTTTTCTTTGACCTCTGAGCTTTAGGTTACTTGTTTAACTCACGGTTTTACATTCAAAGCATCAAGAGAATCAGAGAAACATCTGGTTTCTAACTGTGGCAACTATGTGGATGGTAAGGAAGGCATTACCCAACAGCTGGGAAAATCTCCCCAGCAGGGATCATAAGGAGTACACATCTGGGATCATAAGGAGTACACATCCCTTGGTTTCACAGATACATAAATTCTAACAGGGTTTGCAGCCTGAGGTGGCGGGAGTTCCCAGTAACTACATGAATTTTTCCCTTCTCATTATTAGATAATATGTATTAGAAAATAATTATTCCTCGACTTTATATCAAAACATTATTCCTTCATCCCTTTAATCACTATCTGTAGGTTGTCTCCTGTCTTTGGTGCTACGCTCAGTTCTGGCTAAGTAATGGTGACGGCAAAAAAAAAAAAAAAAAAAATAAGAGAAAGAAAAGAAAGAAAGAAAAAACCACATTGTGCTTGGCCTTATGGAGAAACATTCCAGCAGCAGGTGGATATTTTTGAAAAATTACACTATAAAGTTTGAAATTATAATACATTGTATTATGTAAAAGAATCAAACTATAAGGAAACAGAGAAGGGTCTGGATTTAGACAGAATTGAGGGATACACACATCAGGATACTAAAGAGCAAACTTTTCTCGTCTTAACTCATGGTTTTATATGTGGTAGGTGTAAAGTTTAAAAGGTGAAAGTTTGAAGCCCTGAGGGGCTGCTGGAAGGTAGTGAGTGAATCCAGACCTCCCCAGAGGTTAGTTTGGGATGGTGGGAGAAGCCAGATCATACCTCCAAGACCAAAGGAAGGAGCTCAGCTTTACTCCAAGTGCATTGAAAACTGCTCAGATTGTAAGCTGAAGAATGACATGATCTAGTGTTTTTTTTTTAATTTCAGATTAACATGAGGGTGCAAATGATGAGTTTTTAACAGGTTGCCAGGGCCACTATATGAGAACACTAAGTGAATGAAAATGGGGAAAAGGTGGAAAGTTGCTGTCCTACCATAGAAAAGACCTTTCGTTAATTTGCCCTAACGGAGGACCATGAAGGTGAGATGAACTATATACAGTTTTTAATTATTGGAGGGTAGAAAAATACAAAGTCAGAGATTACAGATGAAAGTTCAGAAACATTTATGCCAAACATGACTTATGCCTTTCTATTTTATTTTAGTATTTCCCAAGACTTCTAAGGAAAATGTGATGGATAAATGTGACAAGAATTCAACTCGGGACACTTCCTACAACATGGATGAATTTGAAGATGATATACTAAGTGAAACAAGCCAGTTATGAAAGGATGGCACTTATATGAGGCAGCTAGAGTCAGAAATTGAAGTGGCAACTGCCAAGGGCGGGGGAGCTGGGAGGAACAGTGTTTAACGGGTATAATGTTTAAATGTATCTATACCACTGAACTTTATGCTGAAATTGGCTAAAATAGTAATTTTTTCTCATAATAAAAAAAGAAAAAATATTGAACTCAGCAACAGGCTATAAAACTTCCTGGATGAATTCTTAAAAACTGGCATGAATATTTAGAAATACATTCCATATCAATCTAACAATACCAATCACACGGATGCACATGTGAACTAAAATATAACATCAGAAACAGAATGTCCTTCCTGGGACTACACTTTGAATCTTATCCAGAAATGCTTAGCGAATGTTTTGCATGCTTTTCTTGCATCAGGATTTAGGCAGTTTCTTGTCCTTGTTAAGATCTGGTATTCTACTTTCCGTCATTTTAAATAACTTTCACCTGACTTTCATTTCCATACCAATAAGTTCAGTCTAGCAATAAAATTTTATTGTCAGTCTTTCCAAGTTTTTATTTTCACCTTTTTATGAATACTATCAGGAGACAAGAAAGAGCTTTCCCCTTATATACCAATGTGCCACTCAAATTTATTTTCTAAAGTTAATCAAAAAGTTTTGGAGGATTTATTTTCCCTTATGATTATCAAATGCATCAATTCAGTAATGCATAGATGTTCTAAAAATTCAGCACCAGGAAGACCACATTAAAGTCATTGTAACATTGCGGTTATTGAATTGAAGTAGATCTCAGACTTTTTGAGGATAAAGAGGATTCTCCCCCACCCAAGGCCTGGTTCAATGTCTTGCATACAACAGGTGCAGAAAATACTTGACTGGTACAGTGTATGTGTGCCATTTGCCCATCATTTCCTGATGATCTTCTTATATTAGGTTAAGGCCCCATATCAGTCTGCATAGAGGAGAAATAACTCGAATTCTAGGCCTTCCTTAGTGCTTGGATGTGGGCATGCAACCTGTGTTCCCCAACCAGATGCACCTCGGTGAGACTCTGACTGATGTGAGCAATGTGAAAACAAAGCTGCAATGAATCACACCCCTCCCCCCCAGGAAGTGAGGGTGTGGAAGCATCTGGTGTCTGGGACAGCCATAACAATTCATTCTATTCTTTAGAACAAAGAACCTACCTGATAAAGTTGGTGGAAACCTTCATTCAGTCATACAGCCAGTTGTTTATCTGTGGTGTTTGTAAGTGACCTTTATCATTCAAACAGCAGATATTTAGATGGACACTTATTCAGTACCTGTTATATCCCCCAAACTGACACGGGTGCAGGATAAGGAAAGACTAATAACATCCATCTTTGATTTAATATTTAAATCTTCAATGTAAATGGATGATCACAGTAGTGGTGGGATGAGCATTTTACATAAATACTCAGAGACACTATGTGAAAACACAGAGAACATCTTTGCCAGGAGTGAGTGATCAAAGAGGGCGGCTCCCAAACAATATTTTCCAAGGTGTGATTCACAGATCATCAGCATTTGAGTAGCCTGCTGATACTTAAACCTGCCAAATTGACTGAATCAAAATATTTGATATATTACTCAGGATATAGTGAACAAGCATTCTAGGAATTAAGTTGAGAGAGTGAAGGGAATGGATGTGTGAAGATGTTTTTTTCAAAGTCCCAGAAGTAGAACAGTTTATTGATGAGTGTTCCCAGATCAAAAGACTCAAAGGTCCAGAGACAGTGGCTTCAAACATCTCTAGATTGGTATATTTTGACATTTATGTATTAATAAAATAGTAATGTTTACAGTGAAAGAGATAAATTCTTCATTATCTACATTGGCTACGTTATTTCAATTTTGCAAACTACAGTTTTTTTTCCCATCTTGACAAAAAGGAGCATGATGCTGAACTCACAGAAAGATGGGGAGGCTTAGATTTAATTATTCATGTAAAGACACATTCAACAAAGGTTGATTTCACCACCTTCACATATATACATATAAGTATTTTTTTGATAAAAGAGGGGCTGCTTTTTTGGTGTGGTTAAATATCAGATGCCAAAGAATGTGTACGCTAATTTACTTTATGCATCTCACAGGAGAGCAGCTGTACAGATAGAAACTTATTAAATGGTTTTAACAATAGTCATCATGGTGGTTTATACCTTCTTACATCATGTGTAGTATTACTGAGTTTATGTTACATTCCACTAAAGAAGCTTAGCCCTTTGAAAAGCGTATGAGGGATATTTGTTAATTATATAAATATTGGCTCTGATTCAGCTTACAAAAAAATACCAAATGCAAGAAAGGCATATTTGGCCAAATGTCAAAGAAAATATTTTAAAATGTATTGGGAATATCTTAGCAGATGTTCCTCAATGTTTAATACCATTTCTGGTGAAGCTTACTGTTGGCATAATAGTTTCATTCAGATTTCAACTACTTTGTCCCTAAGAATATAAAAACAGTGTCCACCTCTCTAATTAGGGCCCTTTTGTTATTGATTTGAATAAAAGAGAAAAAGCTAGAACAATTATGTTTGAAATCACTTTTTATTGAGGCTTTCCATTTTGGTGTTTCATGCTGCCCTTGTTTTCTTGATTTCCCATGAAATCAGATATTATTTTCTAATTATGATAAAGCAATAACAGCTGAGCTGCGCCAGGCTGTTCCCAGTACCGGGTTTGGTAAACAAGGTATTCATGATTTCAGCAGCTGTCTCTTATTTGGGAGTCTCTGCATCTTACTAAAGCAGGGATGATCAAGACATGGACACAAGCCCACCATACCGGGAACAGAGTGTTAATCACATGAGCAGCAGCCCCAAGATTTCAGCCCTTACTCCTTGGTACCTTATCTGCTCAGCAACCACGGTGGCCACGTGCTCCTTGCTATTTTCATGTCTTCTATATCGTGGGATGTTGCATAAAACTTGCAATAAAATTTAGTTATTACTTGATACTAATATGTGTCTCTTTCCCAGGTTTTATGCTATCTACTGTTCTATCTTGGAAATAAAGTTGTTCACTTCTATTTGTTATCACTTTCTGCTTTAAGTTGTGACTATTCACATTTTCTTACTGTCTGTGATTTTTGTAATTACTGATTTTATTATCCACTTTCCACAGACTAAAGTATGTATTTATTTCCATATTTGGAAATTCATTATTTGATATTAACCAGTCTTTTTAGAAATACAGGTTATCTGTTATCTGAAGTGCTTAGAACCAGAAATGTTTTGGATTTCAGAATTTTTCAGATATTGTAATATTTGTGTGTGTGTAAAATAAGATATCTTCATGATATCAAAATTTTAGCATGAAATTCATTTTTGTTTCATATACACCTTACACACATAGCCTGATATTAGTGTTATAGAAGATTTTAAAGTAATGTTTTTCATGGAAAAAGTTTTGTTTGCATTTTGACTATGACCCATGACACGGGTTCAGATATGGAATTTTTCACTCTTGACTCCATCTTGGCACTCAAAATATTTAGGAATTTGAATTACTTCAGACTTTAGATTTTCAGACTAGTGATGTTCAGTCTACACCACATATTATGTCCTTTTAAATCTCACATTCTAGCTGCTGTAGGTTGTTTCCACGACACACCTATATGTTTCTAGCTGTAGAAAGGCCTTTGCTTTCTGTGTCTTTCCCCATGATATCTTTTTCTCATAGTTACATGAGTCCAACTTTAAAGCAATTGTAGACAGTATTTTTTGTCTATAGACATCTAGAAGAGTTTTACTTTCTTGCTATAAGAAACAATCTGTGGTGGACAGTAATGTGTATGTCGCACAAGTTTATGTGTGAGACTTTAATTTGGGACACACACACATATATTGTATGGAATTATAGCATGGAAAGCCTCAATTGTATAAGTTATGCCAAATTTGTTCTTAACTTATTAAATGATGGTCCTTATGGCTCAATATTCAATGCTTGGCTAGATTTTAATTTTTCTAAATTTTTAAATGTCTGCATTTCTCAAACATTTCAAAAACTGTGTTACCATGCGTGAAGATAAATTTTATGAATCAATTTGTCTGGTCCAAGAGATGTTCAGATATCTGATTAAACGTTATTTCTGAGTGTCAAAAGTCTGTTCAGATGTGTTGAGATTCGCACTGGAAGGGGTAGACGGAGAAAGGCAGATGGCCTTCCACAATGTGGACAAGCATCATTTAATCCTTGAGGGCCTGGACATAACAACAAAAAGGTGAAGAAAGGTTGAATTTTCTCTGGGCTTGACTGCTTAAGCTGCATTAGTCTTGTCCTTGGTGTTCCTAGTTTAAGATTTGCACTAAAATCTCCAACCCCAGCTCTCAAACTGTGAAAACTTACAGATGATGGGACTTTACAGCCTTTCTAATCCCATGTGGCAGTTCCTTATAAGAATCTTCATACACCACATATTCCCTACAAGGTTCTGTTTTTCTCTGGAGAGCTCTGCCTGAAACACTAATGATCTCATTGTAGTTCTAAATTCATTTGTCCAACACCAGGGACTTTTCTATCTATGAATAGACGAAATTTTATTCACACAATAGAATAAAGTATTGAGAACGTAGAAAACTAGAACTACATTATTATAAGTAAATCTTAAATAATAAAATTTTTATTTTAAAAAGTACAATGCAATAAAAATCTGCATTTGTTTATCTCCTACTACATACATAGTATGATACTATTCACATCAAATCTAAAGTTCAGCAAGTCATTCTTATATATAGTTTGCCTTTGTAGTGTCAAGGCTCAGAAACCAAGATCCCCAAATATGGCACTTTGACATGCTAAGCTGAAGAAGAGGATTCAAGGCCTTACTAACCTCCCCCCCACACCATCTCTCAATCCACCACCTCTCCCAAAGCACCGGATGATGATGTCCTTTGAAGTTTTCTTAACTGCCTAGAGTTCAAACTCTCCAGAGAAGAAAATAATTACCTCTGCCCCTTTCCTGAGTTTTCCTGAACTGAGCTCCTATGCAGAGGCAGGACTGGAATCTGTCAACACTCCTGAACAGGCTTTGGTCATGAGCCACTGTCTGCTCTGTGGACTTAACAGACTTTTCTTCAAGCCATTGTATAATATATTCTTCAAGCCCATTAAATTCTCCCCAAAATTATTCGTTTCCCCATTCAAATCATTCAAACTTACCCATCACTCTTACTCCTAGAAAAAAGATGTAAATTCATCTGAACTCATATACCCTGAGCACAGAAGAGGTCATCGTTCCGTGATTCTCCCCCATGTACATCAATAAAAATTTGTATGACTTTTCCCTTATTAATCTGTCTTTTTTGGCTTGGTGCCTGTGGCTCAAGCAGCTAAGGCACCAGCCACATACACCTGAGCTAGCAGGTTCGAATCCAGCCTGGGCCCACCAAACAACAATGACAGCTGCAACCAAAAAATAGCCAGGCATTGTAGTGGGCACCTGTAGTCCCAGCTACTTGGGAAGCTAAGGCAAGAGAATCACTTGAGCCCAGAAGTTGGAGGTTGCTGTGAGCTGTGACACCACAGCACTCTACCCAGGGCAATAGCTTGAGGCTCTGTCTCAAAAAAAAAAAAAAAATCCCCCCCAAAAATCTGTCTTTTTTTCAGTTGATTTTCTGAGAACTTTCAAAGGGCAATGGGGGAAGTTTTACCTTTGCCCCAATAATAGCAAAGATGGTACTTTTGGGGAACAGTGGTAAAGGGCTACCATTGGTGGGGTTACACAAGATGTCATGTGATTCTGATATAGTTTATAAATAAAATACTCATAGGTGCTTATAAATATGAAGTCAATTTATAAATAAAACAGAGCTTTCTAGTTGGAATATCTTGATGACTAAAAATAAAATGTGGATTATATAAAGGTGATTCTCTTTTATTCTGATATTTATTTTTTTCTTCCAATAAATAAAAGGAAGGAAGTGAATTGGGTCTAACCCCTTTTCACTGGTAACTTCCTACTCAGAACCTCCACAGTCCTTTGTCAGTATTACTGCAACTGAGTGCTAAATGTTCTCCTTCCTGCTACCCTGTATCACCTGTTTTACTTTTGAAAATTGGTATCTGGTCTTTAAATATTTGAGTCAGATCATGTCTTTTTTTTTTTTTTTTTTGCAGTTTCTTTGGCCATTTCACCAGCAATCACATTCTGTTCACAAATCTCAGCAGACTTAGCTTAGGAGAGGAAGGAATGTGAGTGAAAGACAGGTCAGTGGCTGGAGGATGTCAGAGTCAATGCCGGTTCACGTATCTATTACTCATTCCCAATTCACATCAGAATATAGACTCCTTAATTTCATATGCGGTATTTGGCAATGATTAAGATGTACATTTGGATTTTTTTAAATTACTAAATATTTAGCTGATCTTTGTAATAAAGGAATTCAAACAATACAATGTATATGTGCATGAAACATTAACAAACCTTGAGAGAGTAAACCTAACATCGAGGAACATTTAGTAAATATTTTCTGGGAGCAATCTTTGCTGTTTGAAATGAGAAGAAATGCTATGAGGGAAAGGATTACTCTTTGAGTTTCCTCTGAAAAGGTGGTGAAAACAAGGTTGATAGTCATGGCTTTTTGTATTTAACTACACAGCACAAACCATCATTTCTAGTGGCCTCCAAGTATATTCTGTGGGTTAAACCCATTTTCTTAAGATTTTCTCCACACAAATTGCTCTCAATCATTTTGCCACTATTGCATAAATAACTAATCTATTATCTTAAATGGAAAGAGTGTCAACATTATTATTTTACTACACTTAATTTATCCACTTTTACAAAATCAAAGAGAGAAGAACTGGTACCTCCTTGAATGAACAAATGAACACTGTTACTTTTTCAGTTAATGAAAATTATCAGAGGTTCCGATTTCATTAATGAAAGTCTGGGAGTTTTTGTTTTCTCTCTCCCTCTTTCTCTCTCTCTTGTATGAGGTAGTTTATTTACAAAATATAAAAATCTAAAGATAAAAAGTATTCTTTTCCTTACATAGTTCTTAGAATCTTTATATTTTTGTTACAATGGTACTAGATACTGTCTCCGAGAGAAAAATTGCTTTCTTTTCCTTTCTCTATATCAGAAAAAATTGCTCCTGAATGACAACTTCTGTAGACACAGCTGTGATGGATTATGATGGTAGAATTAATTAATTTCTATTATATTCTGTTCTTATTGTATTTATAAATATGTTTGTAGAAAGGTAATTTCCATAAGTATAAATAATTATGCAATCTTTCCCTGATTTAGTCAGCATTTGTTTTGCTTTGTTTTGTTTTGTTTTTTTGAGACAGAGCCTCAAGCTGTCCCCCTGGGTAGAGTGCTGTGGCATTACAGCTCACAGCAACCTCCAACTCCTGGGCTCAAGCGAGTCTCTTGCCTCAGCCTCCCAAGTAGCTAGGACCACAGGCACCTGCCACAACGCCCGGCTATTTTTTGGTTGCAGCCTTCATTGTTGTTTGGCAGGTCCGGGCTGGGGATTCGAACCCGCCACCTTAGGTGTACATGGCTGGCGCCTTAGCCGGTTGAGCTATAGGCCCCGAGCTTCGCCCAGCTATTTTTAAGAGATGGGGTCTCGCTCTTGCTCAGGCTGGTCTGGAACTCATGAGCTCAAGCAACCCACCTGCCTCAGCCTCCCAAGTGCTGAGATTACAGGCTTGAGCTATTATGGCTGGACTGTTTGTGTTGTGTGTGTGTGTGTGTTTTTTTTTCCCGTAGTTTTTGGCCAGGGCTGGGTTTAAACCCACTATCTCCAGTATATGGGCCGGTGCCCTACTCCTTTGAGCCACAGGCACTGCCCTTTTTTTTTTTCTTTTTTTTGACAGAGTCTCGGCTCGGCACCTGTGGCTCAAGTGGCTAAGGTGCCAGCCACATACACCTAAGGTGGCTGGTTTGAATCCAGCCAGGGCCCACCAAACAATGACGGCTGCAACCAAAAAATAGCCGGGTGTTATAGCGGGCACTTGTGGTCCCAGCCACTTGGGAGGCTGAGGCAGGAGACTCGTTTGAGCCCAGGAGTTGGAGGTTGCTGTGAGCACAGCAATCTACCCAGGGGGACAGCTTGAGGCTCTGTCTCAAAAAAAAAGAAGAAGAAAAAAAAACCTTGGCAGGCTCTTGTAGTTCCACTTACTTGGGAGACTGAGCCAGGAGGATTGCTTGAGCCCAAGAGGTTGAAGGGCATTCTACCCAAGGTGACAGAGTGAGACCCTGTCTCAAAAAATAAAGTGCCTAAAATTGGCAAAATTTCAGCAGAACCCATCCCTTAAGAGCTTAAGATTTACAAAATACCTAAGCTAAAACTAAGAATGAGAAAGAAAAAAGAACATTCTAAATAAGGACCTTTAATTTAGACCTACCTTAGAGGTTCTCTTTTTCTGTTTGACCACAATCAGTGCTTGGCAAACAATTTACACTACCTACTGACCCTGTGAGTAACTGTTTATATAATTCTCCTATACTGATGGTCTTTCTCCACCTCAACTGATGGGAAATTGTGTTTGTGTCTCCTTCAAATTAATAGTTTACAAAGGTTAGGGGATGGGTCTTATGTAAAATACTACCATGGTTGCTTTTTTCTTCTTAGCTCCTGAAAAGTCGAGTAGTTCCTTTTAGTCCTCCTCTGATCTCCTTATTCCTTCTCCTGGGCAGCTGGAGTGGCCTCTTAGGCCAGCCATTTCCAGCAAAATAGAAACTACAAGCTTGAGAATAAGCTCATCAGTCCAATGCTAGTCAGCAATGAAAATGCATAGAATGATATTGAATCCAATTTTAAACACACAGGCTATACCTTACTTCAGTCATTGGGTCATGAATAACTTTTCAAGTCACCTAAAGTCCAGCTTACCTTTCTAATACCCATGTATGCTTTCTTAGGTATTTGAAAAATGCTAATTCTAGCTGTGTATCTTTGATTTCTTCATCTTATATATGAGAGTTTAAACTCAATGGGACTTTTTCCAGTTCTTAAATTCTCTCATTATTTGTTGCCAGTCCAATCCATTTTCACTTTTAATTCAAGATCAGTTTTTTTCACCTGGCTATTAGTACAATGCTTCGATTCTGTTTTCCAACTTTTACTGAAATCCTAGTCTACTGTTTTCCTAACTGTTCTCCCTTTCTTTACTCCAGGCCTTTTTTTGATTAATAAGTATTATTCTAATACTAAAAAGTATTCTTTTTTTTTTTTTTTTTGGAGACAGAGTCTCACTTTGTGGCCCTTGGTAGAGTGCCATGGCATCACATTTCACAGCAACCTCCAGCTGTTGGGCTTAGGTGATTCTCTTGCTTTAGCCTCCTGAGTAGCTGGGACTACAGGCACCTGCCACAATGCCCAGCTATTCTATTTTTTTGTTGCAGTTTGGCTAGGGCCATGTTTGAACCCACCACCCTCAGAGGCCAGCACTCTACTTACTGAACCACAGGCACCACCCTCTCAAAAGTATTCTTATAAAAATTCTGAGGCAGGGCAGCGCCCATAGCTCAGTGAATAGGGCGCTGACCATATACACTGAGGCTGGTGGGTTTCAACCCACATGGGCCAGCTAAACAACAATGACAAGTGCAACAACAACAACGAAAAAATAGCCAGGCATTGTGGCAGGCACCTGTAATCCTAGATACTTGAGAGGCTGAGGCAAGTGAATTGCTTAAGCCTAAGAGTTTGAGGTTGCTGTGAGCTGTGATGCCACAGCACTCTACCCAGGGCAATGGCTTGAGACTCTGTCTCAAAAAATAAGTAAATAAATCTGAGACAGAGTCCAGGCACAGTGGCTTATACCTGTAATTCCAGCACTTCAGGGGTCTGAGGTGGGAGGATCTTTGAGGTCATGAGTTCACGACTAGCATGAGCAGGATAGGAAGTTCCAAAACTTTGGAAATTCCAAAAAAACTTGAAAAATTAGCCTGTGGTCCCAGCTACTTTGGAGACTGAGGCAGGGGGATCACTTGAGTCCAGGAGTTTGAGGCTATAGTAGGCTACAATCATGCCACTGCCTTCATGCTCAAGTCAACAAAGCAAGACTCTATATCAAAAAGAAAAAAAAAATGGCTTGGCGCCCATAGCACAGCGGTTCCAGTGCCAGCCACATACACCAAGGCTGGCAGGTTTGAACCTGGCCTGGGCCAGCTATACAACAATGACAACTGCAACAAAAAATAGCCCGGCTCTGCACCTGTGGCTCAAGCGGCTAAGGCGCCAGCCACATACACCTAAGGTGGTGAATTTGAATCCAGCCCGGACCCGCCAAACAACAATAATAGCTGCAACCAGAAAAAAAAAATAGCCGGGCGTTGTGGCAGGCGCCTGTGGTCCCAGCTACTTGGGAGCCTGAGGCAGGAGACTCGCTTGAGCCCAGGAGTTGGAGGTTGCTGTGAGCAATGAAGCCATAGCACTCTACCCAGGGGGACAGCTTGAGGCTCTGTCTCAAAAAAAAAAAAAAAATAGTCAGGCATTGTGGCGGGCTCCTGTAGCCCCAGCTACTTAGGAGGCTGAGGCAAGAGAATTGCTTAAGCCCAAGAGTTGGAGGTTGCTGTGAGCTGTGACACTGAGGGCAACATAGTGAGGCTCTGTTTCAAAAAAATAAAATAAAATAAAATATAGCTGGGTATTGTGGCGGGTGCCTATAGTCCCAGCTATTTGAGAGGCTGAAGCAAGAGAATTGCTTAAGTCCAAGAGGTTGCTGTGAGCTGTGATGCCACAGAACTCTACCAAGGGTGACACAGTAAGACTCTATCTCAAAAATAATAATAATAATGAGACTCTCTCTCAAAAAAAAAAAGAAAGAAAGAAAGAAAGAAAAAAAATCTGAGGCAGAGATGTGGTATAATCTGAAAACTCTCATGGATTTCCAGCAGGAATGAGGATGGAGTTCATCATTACAGTCTTAAAAGGAGTTAGGGAATGAAGCATATGACTGGTGGTTCTAGGCTCAGGTACAGCTGGGTGCTTGTTGGTATAGATCCCACAATTAACACCTTTATAAATCCCAATATTTTCTTCCAAACGTATTTGAAGCTATAAAATAAGTTTTTGGGCAACTATGTTTAGTCACTGATATTCTGATGGGAGCAAGGGGGAAGAGAATCAAATCTGGGCTTCTCGGAAAAAAGGAAAGCCATGGCTCGGCACCTGTGGCTCAAGTGGATAAGGTGCCAGCCACATACACCTAAGGTGGTGGGTTCGAATCCAGCCCGGGCCCACCAAACAACAATGATGGCTGCAACCAAAAATAAAAAGAATAGCCAGGCGTTGTGGCGGGTGCCTGTGGTCCCAGCTACTTGGGAGGCGGAGGCAGGAGACTCGCTGGAGCCCAGGAGTTGGAGGTTGCTGTGAGCTGTAATGCCAAGGCACTCTACCCAGGGGGACAGCTTGAGGCTCTGTCTCA
>CAUYTI010085031.1:0-12144 GCA_963575145.1 Galago senegalensis
AATAACCAGAATCTAGAGAGAACTCAAGCATATTAGCAAGAAAAGAACAAGTGATCCCATCTCAGGGTGGGCAAGGGACTTGAAGAGAAACTTCTCTGAAGAAGACAGGCGCATGGCCTACAGACATATGAAAAAATGCTCATTATCCTTAATCATCAGAGAAATGCAAATCAAAACTACTTTGAGATATCATCTAACTCCAGTAAGATTTTCCCACATTACAAAATCCTAAAACCAGAGATGCTGGTGTGGATGTGGAGAAAGGGAACACTTCTACATTGCTGGTGGGAATGTAAACTAATATGTCCCTTTCAGAAAGATGTTTGGAGAACAATTAGAGAACCAAAAATAGACCTGCCATTTGATCCTACAAGTCCTCTACTAGGTATATATCCAGAGGACCAAAACTCACATTATAACAAAGATACTTGTACTAGAATGTTTATTGCAGCCCAATTCATAATTGCTAAATCATGAAAGAAGCCCAAGTACCCATCAATCCATGAATGGACCAATAAATTTTGGTATATGCATACCTTGGAATATTATGTAGCCTTAAAGAAAGATGGAGACTTTACCTCATTCATGTTTACATGGATGGAGCTGGAACATATTCTTCTTAGCAACGTATCTCAAGAATGGAAGAAAAAGTATCCAATGTACTCATCCCTACTATGAAACTAATTTATAGCTTTCATAAGAATATGGGGAAGAGGGAGAGGGAGGGGAGGGCAGTGGGGAGGATGGGTGGAGGGAGCGTGATTGGTGGAACCACATCTATGGTCATTCTTACAAGGGTACAAGTGAATCTTCCTAAATGTAGAATATAAATATCTAAATACACAATAAAAAAAACTACAATAACTAAGAAAATGCCATGTAGAATATAAATATCTAAATACACAATAAAAAAAAAAACAATAACTAAGAAAATGCCATGAAGGCTATGTTAACCAATTTGGTGAAAATATTTCAAATTGTATATAAAACCAGCACACTGTTCCCCATGATTGCATTAATGTACACAGCTATGATTTAATTTTAAAAAAGACCCTGACAACACTGGTGGGAAGATTCTGAATTTAATCAGAACAGACAAATTAAAATAAGCTCAGGAAAAAAAATAAAAAGTTCTGTGGTCAAAATAATAACCACTTCCAAAATTAAGGAACATTTCAAAATACCTAATGTACCATTTTTGTACATTAGGTACTTGAGGATAGCCCAAAAAAAACCTTCAAAAATTCATGCTCTCACCGAAAAAAAAAAAGAAGGTGGCTTGAAGGCACAGTATTTTCATGCCAAGTTCCAACCTATTTTATGGATCAGTTTATAAGGTCCTATAAATAAGGAGCTATTAGGGAAATAAGATCAACCTGTCCCCCTTGTGTGGAGCCCCAGTGGCCATTAGAAATGTAATCTCAGTAGTATCCAAGAGAAGGAAGCAGTTCCCACTGGTTCTAGTGTGACAGTCCCTCCAGCCCACAGCTCTGCCTACACATAAAACACTTGACACAAGGCAGCCTGCCTGGCTTCTGCTCTCAGGTAAACTAAGTGCTCCTTGGAGGAAGTGGGATTATTAGACCCCACCTCACCTGCACAAGACAGCTGGGCTGCTACTCCCAGTCCATGTCCCAGGTTACGGTAACACAAACAGGGTCAACAACAGAGCACAATAAAACCCACAGCCATTGCCATGTTCAGCCAGAAAGAATACATTCCCATGAATCTTGGATTAGTATTATTAATATTTCTAGGAAACTTCAAGAACATAATGTGCTGGTGTCCCAGGAAATCAATTTTACCAACTTCTAAACTCCCAATGTTTAAAGGCTAATCCAAACTAGATAGGGCCTAACTGACCACTTAGTAGATAAGACTATCAAAAGGCCTGGTGTCTGAACCCAGCCATGAAGCTTACTGAGCATGTCATGCAAGGCAAGAAGGACCAGGAGGGAAATTTTTAAAGTCACACATGAACTTTATGGCCACCCTGTATGTAACTCTCCTCTGTGTCTACACTCCTGTCTAGTCCCGAGCCTGAGTCTGACTCCACCTTAAATACACATATTGCTTCTGTGCTGCAAAGCAAATTGACGAGATCTGAGAGCAGGGAAAGGAAGATGATCTGTTTAAGCAAATTTAGAAATTTCTCCCTACACAGTCTTGGTCTTGCATGGCTGCTCTTTTCTTTTTTTTTGTTTGTTTGTTTGTTTTTTTGAGACAGAGCCTCAAGCTGTCCCCCTGGGTAGAGTGCTATGGCTTCACTGCTCACAGCAACCTCCAACTCCTGGGCTCAAGCGAATTTCCTGCCTCTGCCTCCCAAGTAGCTGGGACCACAGGCGCCCGCCACAACGCCCGGCTATTTTTTGGTTGCAGCCATCATTGTTGTTTGGCGGGTCCAGGCTGGATTTGAACCTGCCACCTTAGGTGTATGTGGCTGGCACCTTAGCCGCTTGAGCCACAGGCGCCGAGCCGGCTGCTCTTGTTTTGACTGACTCTCCATCGCATCCACCCCACCCTGGTCTTGGTTTTGTTAATTTTATTTCCTTCATTAAAGGCTAAACAGTCTATCAAAAGAGTGCTTCAAAACTAGTCACAGGGACAAAAATGCAAACACAAGCACCATTTATCATCTTGTCAGCAATCCTTGGTGTCATGCCACCAAAGAGGATGAAGCCGTCATTCAACAAACATTCCATTATCTCATCCACAAGCACCATGGTTTCTGATCACAGACTAGCAGTTGATAAGCACTGGTGTGAGTGGAGGGAAGAGGGAGGAGAAACACATCTCCCCTTGGTTTCACTGCAGGGCCCTGCTGAAAGGTGCTCACCTGGGAAAACCTGCTCCCGCTGGCCTGCAGGGGCTATTTCTCAGGTTTCATACTCCTTAGGGCAGTGGTTTGAGCCACCAGCTGAACATTAGAATCATCCAAGGAGCTTTTACACTGTCAGGTGCCCACAGATTGTGCCCGAGGCCAATTAAAGCAGTTGTCTGGGTGTGGGGCACAGGAAGTTGTCAGGCTCCCAGGTGATGGCAACAAAAGCCAGGACTAAGAACCACTGCCTTAGAGAACCCCTCTGCCTCTCAACCAATGTTCAGGTCAGCTGCAGAAAACACACACAAAGATTAAAATCAATAACAGCCATTTATCTTAAAAGTAGATAAAGGAAAAAAAATCCACTCAGACTGACTTAAGTAAGGTCGACGGGGAGGGGAGACATATTGAAAAGAACACTGTCATCACACCCATATATAACCAACCATCAGGCTTCCCAGTACCTCTGTTTACTATTAAAGGGTATCCTTTAGGTACTACTAATTTTACGCTGGGGTCTGTCTTGCCCATGTTGGTAAGGGTGCAGGGAAAAAACAGAAAATAGCTGGCAGCATTCTCTCCCCATCTACAAGGGAAGCTCACCTGTGGTTTCAGAGTCAGCACAGTCACCACTAATACTCCACTGCAGCATGGAGAGCCAAGAGGGTGACAACGTGTGTTCATCAGGCCTACATACAGTGGCTGAGCTGAGCTGCAAGACTTCTTTATAAATAACAAGGTCGTCCTACTCACATAATCAATTTATTTCCAAACTCAGTGGAATATGCACTATACCAAGACACATTACATTTTAATAGAAAGGCAAGTCTTTAAATAAATACAACCAGCAAAGGTCAGTCGTGGGGTACCATGATCTCCAAGGAGAAAAGGCCACCTGTGATCCAACTTCCTCAGGAGATATTTGCAAGTAGACTGCTGGCGACACAGTCCCCCAAAATGGTGTTAAACACCTGTTGCTCACATTCACAGGTTGCTCAAGGACAGACAGGGAATACAAGAGCCCTGGGTTTTCTCCTCCTACTGCATATGAAAATCACCTTTAAGAACACTGACACCCAAGTCACATCCCAGACTAAAAGATTAGGATATTGGAGGACAGACCAGTGCACGGCATTTTTTAGAGCAGTAGATCTCACACAATTTATCATGCATGTATATCCCAGGTGGGACCTATGGTGCTACAGATGACTGGACACCCCCCCCCCCCGAGTTTCTGATTCAGCAAGTGTGGCCTAAGAACAGCATCACTAATGTGTTCCCAGATGCTGCGGAGGCTGCTGACCCCGGGGCCCACACTGTACGAACCACTGCTTCCCAGTGCCCCAGCAGCTCTCATCAGTGTGGCCGGAATTGAGGAACACTGCATTAGAGCGATCCCTGGCCAGGGCACTGGGAGGAAAGAATTCTCAACCAGGCTCTACTGCCAACCCAGGGTTTCATAACAAACAAGCCTGAGATTTTTCAGGGTCTCAACTACCTCCTGATACATAAACTTGAGGCACTGCATGAAAGAGATCCGAGCCCCTTCAGGAAATGAAAGATGACCTTTTCAATGATGACACTAATACCTATAGAAAGGAAAAGGAAATGGCCTCAGGGGCTGTAAAACAGCTTTCAAAAGACAGGGGCAAGGTAAGTTCCCACTCATGTGACCTCATACCATCTGGGGTCACACAAAGAGTGCCAGGTATCTGGGTGCTTTGAGCCTATCACCCTGTTGCCAGGACTTACCTGTTAGGACCTTGCAGAACTGTCCAGGTGTCTGGGCCTCGGCAGTGGGGCTGGGTGTCAGGGACCATTTGCGCCTAATCAGATGCTCCCGTCCACTGAACGGGCCCTGGGAGTTGTTGAGGGGCTGAATTAGCACCTGCTCCTGCCCCAGCTGGATGAGGCCCACCTGCACAGAGAGGAGAGTGAAGTGGGACATCAGTCAGGTCATCTTTATTCACACATGCCATGGCCTTGCTGTGGGCTGTGGTTTGGTTTTCCATGTCTGGGCTTTTTTCTTTGCAAACTGCTCAGATTTAACTGACCTAAGAGTAAGCTTCTATGTGACTTAAAAACAACCCACTGATCAGTTGTGTTTGGGGGTGAGGGCATGACAAGGGGGTAGGGGTGTGGAGAGAGGTACAGAAGTATCCATTCTCCAGGCTGGCTTTCAGAGATGGATTACTTCATTATTGATTTTTAAAACGTTTATTTAAGAATTTGTTCTTAAAATCATCCCAGCTCAAAAGTCCACTTCAGGCAACTCCAAAATTGTGGGGAAATGACAATTTTATACCTAATGGGAAAATGTATCTTAATCCCCAGGGATATTTAGAATTAAACATAAAGACGAGACAGTCATTAATAGTACTGATGATGCTATAGTATTGATAGTTTTATGGTAGATTTACACTTTTCCCCCAGAACTTATAGTGTTTAAGAGAACGTGGCAAAGTTCTGAATTGGGTTTGTGATCTTAATTTAAAGTATCATTGACTTAGACTTGTGACTTTAAAATCTTATGAGGTTTATAAGCAGTGTTAGAATGTGTAAGAGAATTTAAGACTTCCCATGTTTATAAGACTGTTATTAGGTTTATAAGAATTTCTTAAGTACTTGTGAAGGGTTTGTTTTTTTAATCAACCAAAGAACTTGAAAATGAAATCAAATGTTAAATCTCTAAATGCAGTTCTAAACGTTTAACAGTTGGGAAGCACAAGTGTGGAAAGGCAGCCAAAGATTAGTCAAAGCCCCCTAAGTGACTGCAAAAACTTACTTACTAGATTGTAAGATTTGTAAATTGAATGAAAAACTTTTAAAATCTTTAATTTGTTGCTTTAATAGACTGAATATTAATTCTTTTTTAAAAATGAAGGCAAGAACCTTTCCCCACACTTGGAATCAAAGTTGATGGCATTACAACAGTTTGCACCCCTCTCCCAGACACCTGCCGCTCTAGCCTTCCTTTTATACAGAGTCAACAGGACAAGGCAGACCTCCCACAGAAATCTAACCTGTCTGGTTTGTACCGTGGTCTGTGCAGGTAATGTCCCCTCCTCCTGGGCAACCCTTCCACACTCCCTTGGCTAGCTCAGATTTAATAGAGCCGGCAGCTCAGTTTTAGTGGGTCACAGTGGGTGGACAACCTTTCTTCTTTTCCAATATTACTTTATATTAATAAAAGTCATGACATACAGAACCAGTGGTTCTCAAACCCTCACACACACCAAAATCACCTGGAGGTCTTCAGTGCAGCCCAAGAATGTGCGTCTCAAACAAGTCTCACGTGACATAGACACTGCTGTTCCAGGGACCCCATTTTTTCTTTTATTTCTGTTTAATGTGAGGGTATAAACAACCAGTTCACAATATTTGAATCTGTTAGAGTCTCTCTTACAGTTGTGTCCTGCACCCAAAAGGTGTGCCATACACCCCTACATTGTGCTCCTTGAGTAGGAGAACATCAATCTCCCCTTTCCCCCAATTTGAATCGATATGAGTTTTTCTCCTCTGGCTTCATATTAGTATTTAATACATCGGGTATTTGCTTTTCCATTCTTGTAATGTGTTTCAACTCTATCCAGGTTAACAGATGAAATGTCCCCATCATTTTTATAGCTGAATAGTATTCCATGGTATACATACACCACAGTTTGTTAATCCATTTCCGAGTTGATGGGCATTAAATTGTTTCCACATTTTGAGGATTATAAATTGAGCTGTGATAAACAATCTAGTGCAAATGTCTTTATGACAAAAGGATTTTTTTTTCTTCTGGGTAAGTGGCCAGTAGTCGCACTGCAGAATCACATAGGTCTAATTTGCGTTCTTTGAGGATTCTCCATACTGCTTTCCAAAGAGGCTTTATTAGTTTGCAGTCCCACCAGCAGTGTAAGTGTTCCCCTCTCTCCACATCCACGCCAGCATCTGTAATTTTGGGACTTTGTGATGTGGGCTAATCTTTCTGCAGTTAGGTGATATCTCAGGCTGGGTTTGATTTGCATTTCTTTGATTAGGGAAAATGAGCATTTTTTGTTTTTTAGCCATTTGTCTGTCTTCCTCAGAGAAAGTTCTGTTCATGCATGTCTCTTGCCCAGTGATAGATGGGACTGTTTGCTCTTTTTTTGTTGATTGAGTTCTCCATAGATCCTTGTTATTAAACCTTTGTCAGATTCCTAACATGCAAATATCTTTTCCCATTCTGAAGGTTGTATATTTGTTTTGATTGTTATATTCTTAGGTGTGCAGGAGCTTTTCAGTTTAATTAAGCCCATTTTTTTTGTTGTTGCCACTGAAGTCATCTTGATAAAATCTTTTCCCAGGCCAACATCCTCAAGAGTTTTTCCCACACTTTCCTCTAGGATTTTTTTTTTTTTTTTTTTTTTTGGGAGACAGAGTCTCACTATGTCACCCTCGGTAGAGTGGCATGGTGTCACAACTCACAGCAACCTCAAACTCTTGGGTTTAAGCAATTCTCTTGCTTCAGCCTCCCAAGTAGCTGGGACTACAGGTGCCTGCTATAAGGCCTGGCTATTTTTTTGTTGCAGTTGTTTACCTGGCTCAGGCTGGGTTCAAACCCACAATCCTTGGTGTATGTGGCTGGCACTGTAACCACTATGCTATGGGCACCAAACCTTCTTATACGATTTTTATCATTTCATGCCTTAAATTGAAATCTTTTATCCATCTTGGATCAATTTTTGTAAATGGTGAAAGATGTGAGTTCAGTTTCAGTCTTTTACATGTGGTTCTCCAGTTCTCCCAGAACCATTTATAGAGTAAGGATTTCCCTCCCACACCCACTGTATTCTTTTGTTTAGTTTATCAAGATCAGATTACAAGAGCCTGGTTTTGTTGCTTGGTTTTCTATTCAGTTCCAAATGTCTATGACTCTATTTTTGTGCCAATACCATGCTGTTTTGATCACTATGGACTTGTAATGTAGCCTAAAGGTAACCTGATAGGGTGATGCCTCCAGCTTTGTTTTTACTACTAAGGACTGCCTTGGCTGTACAGAGTTTTTTTCTGGTTCCATGAGAAATGAACTATTTTTTCCAGCTCTTCAGAGTATGATATTGGTATTTTAATGTGGATTGCATTGAATCTGTAGATTGCTTTGGGAAGTATAGACATTTTAACAATGTTGATTCTTCCCAGCCAGGAGCATGGTATGCTCCCATTTGTGGGAGCATCTCAGCTCTCTGCCATGCACAGGAATAACTCTAACCTCAAATACAGAGCTTCCATGAGGCAAATCACACAGACCCTCTTTACATTCTGAAAGGATGTGCCAATACAGAGCCCCTTTAAAAGTAAATCAGATCAACTAATAAGATCATCCAACCTTTAGTCCCCGAGATGCAGGGTGAGGCCGTATATACTGCCCTAAGCATATTTCAAGGTTTCTATTTCATTAGAACTGTTGCCAAGAACAACTCATAGATGTTACTGCCCAAATAAAACTGTCTCAAAGTGGCACTGCATGACCCGCTGGAGAGCACAGCTTTCTTCCCTCCCCTTTGAAGTGAAAATTTGTGAATGACAGAAGATGTGGGGGCAGAGGGCGGGGGGGCGCAGTGCTCTGTCTTAGCCGAGCATAGGGAGCCTCTGTGCAGGACACCTGAGAGCTGCCACAGCTGAAACACAGTAGGCAGGTCACAGCTCAGTGCCTGGGACAGAGCCCCACACAACCATGGGGCCCTGTGCACCCTGAACGATGTACTCTAATGAGGGGCTGGACTCATCTGGACCCACCCTGGCTGCAGAAGGTCAAAAGCACCCCTGGATCTAGCACTGTGCCATCACCACCTATTTTGCCTAGTGTTTACATTCACAACCCTGATGTAAATAGCAGTTAGCAGTCTTCTAAGTCTTCTAGGAGTTTGTAAAGTCAGATTTCCCCACGGTAAGGAATCCTACGCATTCATACACACAAAGCACAACCTGGCTCCTCGGGGTGGGGAGTAGGGGATTCTTCAGAACGAATGTCTCTCTGGTGCCATACGCTGGTTTCCATTTATTTGGAGAAGATATTTGCAATGCTAGTGAAAGATGGACAAATGCACTGATGAGTTGCCAGGGAGCCACCTGCCCTCCTGGGCCCCAACCCTCAAGCCAGGATGTGGCCAGGATTAGCACCCAAGAAGGATTAGCACCAAGACTTGTGGGACCCAGTACAATTCACAGTCTCATTATTGGCTGGGATATCACCTTGTCAACATGGGACAAGCACTCAGTCTATTGAAAAGTGCCACTATGACCCTCCCCCCCCCACAAATCTCACCCCAAAACACTGGGCAGTCCTCCTTACCTCTCCTGATCTCCTCTTTCCAAACACATCCCCCATCCCTGTAGCAACCGACACTATATTCCAGCCCATTCCCCCATATGATAAAGGGCATTTTCAGGACTTTATCATTTGTTCCACTGAAATAGCATCAGAATTATTCTTCCTTATTTTTCTAATGTCTACCATATAATAATTATTCAAAAAATAAAACCACACCTGGACTAGGCTGCCTGCAGTCCCCTGGCTCAGAGGTTCTCACCCCTGGCTGCATATTTGGGCTACATGTTGGTATCATCTGGGGAGCTCTTAAGACCCCTGATTCCCAGAGTGTCCCCTCAATGCCAACAAACTCAATCTCCAAGGTGGAATGAACACAGGCACTGGCATTCCTTTAGAGCTTACCAGAAGATTTCAATGTGTAGCTCATGCTGAGAACAACCACTTACCCCTTAACTGGGTACCAGAGACCTTGGCCACTTACTATCTTGATTCCAATGTCTGGAGGAACCTGGATTTGGAACCTGGGCTGCCTTCTGAGTCTTCCCACTGTCCTTGCCACCAAGAGTCAAGGAGGGTTGCCTGGATTTGTGTTAATCAAATTGACTACCATCTATGCCAAGGTGAGACTCCAGGGCCACCTGTTTCACTGATAGCCCAGAAGAATCACTAGTAATCACGCTAAGGTCACATTGCCACTGAGGCTGGCATGACCAGCAACCAAAGCCACAGAGAGCTGTGGAGGAATAAATCCTACGGCATGCAGAACCAGCAGTCCTGAAGCCCCTTGGTTTTAAGGAATAGAACAAAGTCCCTAACAAAATGGTGCTTTTTGTAAGATTCAATATCTTATGCTAAAGAATTTTGAGTCAAATGAAATGTATCATGTATAACCCGATATTTCAACAGTTGGGAGAAGTTACCTTCCAAGTCTCTTTGTTCTGGGTACTTGCCTTGAAGGGTTCTGTACTGCTGAACATACTGTTAACCCCAAATCAGCCCCCACCACTAAAGTAAGACTAGCTCTCACTGCAGTATAGAAAGTGAGTGAAAGACATACAGATTTTTATCACCTAACATTAGCACAAGTTCTCAGCATAGCTTAGGAAATGCATTAAAGGCTGGGCCCAATGGCTCACACCTGTAATCCTACCACTCTGAGAGACCAAGGTGCAAAGATCACTTGAGCTCAGGAGTTCAAGACCAGCTTGAGCAAGAGTGAGACCATATCTTACTAAAAATGTAAAATTTTATCCAGGCATTGTGATGGGAGCCTATAGTCCCAGCTACTCAGGAGGCTAAAGTAGGATTGCTAGAACCCAGGAGTTTGAGGTTACTATGAGCTAAGTTAATGCCACTGCACTCTGGCCTGGACAAGAGTAAGACTTGGCCTCAAATAAAGAAAAAAAAAAGTATATTGAAGATAGTGTACAGAAAATCTGTGGCCAGTCTGCTCTGGAACCAAAGATTGATTGTACCTCTGTGAGAGGAGAGAAAGCCACATGGCTTTCCTGAGACCTCACAGGAATGTGCTTTCTTCAGGAAGCCACAGCTTCTTGGTTAACAGGAATGGGGCTTAGGTCTTCTCTTCTGTCATGAAGTTAGGTCGGTGTAAATGGTGTGAGAGGATGTGGTCATGAGTTTGCTTCCTCCATGGCCTACCTGCTTCCAAGAAGAAAAAGCAATTCTATGACCACAGGCCCTTCTTATCCTCAGCCTCTGACTCTGGTGGGCCTCAGCAGAACCAGTAGGGGGTGGGAGGACTTGAACCTCTCCCAAGGGGGGAGCATCCTTCACAGGTGTGCATGGCCTCACCCCTGCAGAGGCACCGCCCAGAGATCCCCTTTTGGAATCACAACAGTCCTGCTGCTGCCTCTGCAGCTAGGAAACTAAACACAGACCTTTGGTTTCCTTCCCGACCTGCCTCCCCAGGTAATGTGGGGTCAGAAACTGTAGTGTCTTCCGCTGCGGACTACCTAATAGAGTCAGCTCATGACAGAGGACTGAGGCTTTCCTTTCCTTTCCAGATCCACCTCCATCACCGAAGGCTCAGTGGTCAACGTGCAGTGTTCCCTTCCATTAGTCCTCCCCCTGCTATCACCCCCAGGACTCCCTAACTCACCATCCCCCATTGCTTCTGGGCCAGCACTCCTCAGCATGCCACCCTAGAATGGGAGCATCATATAATCCCTGGTAATTTGTTAGAAATGCAAGTTCTTAGGTGCACCCCAGACCCACTGGGGCACGGCCCGCAATCAGTTTACCAAGGCCTCCAGGGAACTCTGATGCTGGCTCCAGACCGAGTACCTGCTGCTCTAGGATAAATTCCAAATGCCTTAAGGTGGCACCCAGGGGCCTATCCCATTTAATCCACACTCTTGTCCATTCAGTCCCTCTCCCACCATCTAAAAACACTACTCCCCACCCCAAGCCAATTGCTGGGTCCCTTATCTCAGGAAAATACAGCTTTAGTGGCTTTGCCATTACTCCCCCTGCCCCTTCCAGGCTCTATTTCCTTCAGCTCCAATCCTCCTTCCTCCCAAAGGCCCTTCCTTACCTGGCTCCAGTGACCCATCTCCCCCAGTAACTTCACTGGCTGCAGCACACCTCCCTTTGGGGCCAAACTGGACTGTCTTTTGAGATAGGGCTTGCATCATGTATCCCTCTGAGACTTGCTGGGCACCTAACAGAGTGTCTTGAGCAGGTATATAATAACAGTCTGCAAACTCAGTCAAACTGAGTGTCAACCAATTGTCTGATGTATAACTGGAAAAGTCTGGGAATGGCCTGCTGGGCAGGAGAAACATGTTTTAAATGCCTTAAAGCACTGGTTCTCAACCTGTGGGTCTCAACTCCTTTTTTTTTTTTTTTTTTTGAGATGGAGCCTCAAGCTATCCCCCTGGGTAGAGTGCCATGGCATCACAGCTCACAGCAACCTCCAACTCCTAGGCTCAAGTGAGTCTCCTGCCTCAGCCTCCCAAGTAGCTAGGACTACAGGCGCCCGCCACAGCGCTAGCCATTTTTTGGT
>CAUYTI010085032.1:0-34171 GCA_963575145.1 Galago senegalensis
CATCCATCCTTCCTTCCATCCATCCATCTATCCATTCACCATCTATCCATCCACCATCCATCCATCCATCATCCATCTGTCTACCATCCACCATCCATCCACCCACCTACCCATCCATCCTTCCTTCAATCCATCCATCCATCCACCATCCATCCATCCACCTAGGCAGACAGAAAGACAACCCCCACACACAAACTCACTCACACACACTCTCTCACATGTTCATCCATCCATTCATCCATCCATTCATGTGGACACATGCACACACATTCATACCCACTCATCTAGCCTGAGAGAATCTCATCTAGCACCTTGGCCAGCCAGGAGGACTCACAAACTGACTGGCAAAGTGACTTTGGTGGAGACCATGGAGCCTTCTCACGGGAGCGTGAGTGATCTGTGCCTGATTTAGCATGAAACGCGAAGCCCCTGCTCCTTGGCCCTGTGATCCTGCCATCCCGTATGTGGTGTAATCGCTCAGTGAGGAATAAGAGCTTTGTCTCCGTCAGCTTGCCCAGGGGAAGGTGCGGGCGAGCCGTTGTGAGAACGTGGCGGGGGTTTGCCGGGTGGCGCAGCTACCGCTTCTCTTTCTTCTAAAGCAGAACGGGAAGTCCCGCGTTGATGATCTAATTTCCCATCTCAAAATGAGCTGGCTGCAGAGCTCAGCAAGGGAAGAGATGGGATTTGGCGCACACCTGTTAGTGGCAGTCCTACTGTGAGCAATTAAGCCTCTGACACAGGAAGCCGTAGCTTAATCATCGTGTGTATTAACATGCCCCACCTTGATGTTCCCCAACGTGTACAACAACAAAGAGCACTTTTGGAACCGATTGGAAAACCACTGGAGCCGACTGATGCATGCCAACTCCTGGAGAGCCCTGGAATTGAAGTCAATTTGCCTTAATAAAGCTGTTTAACATTAATTTAAGGTGGACTTAGGCCAGGTTTAAGAACATTAAGAAAAATGTGGTGGATGGGCACCAGTGAGTCCGGTTCTGGGTGGGGAGGGAAGGGCAGCCTCCTGCCTCTGCTCCGCCCCATGGGGACCCCAGTGCCTGTCTGTTGGAGGCTGCATCCCCCCCAAATCCTGTGCTTGAACTGTTGACCTCATAGACTATTTTGCAGAAGTTCCAACCCTTTCTGCTCCTGCTGTAGAAGTAGCTGTTATTACAACGTTGTTTGGTAGGGTTGATTTGAGGATGATAAAACTCTGACTCTTCTAAAAAATCCTTTGTGACAGGAAGTGATATTTTCATAAATCAGGACAGTAGTTGTCAGCGGCGCTGAGCTGGGGAGCCAAGGGAGGTGGCGAAAGGCAGGGGGGTAGCACCTGGCTTTTCTTAGACCCACCAAGTACGTCTACAGGTGAGGCAATGACCTTGTCAGACAGTTCACTTCCCAAACTGAGTTTAAAAGTTGTCAGAATTCGGAAACTGCTCTACTAAATTCTCTGAGGAAGAAAGGAAACCCCTTTGTTTTCTGTTTTTGCTGTCAAATTCAACCCCACTATTAAAAGCATACTAAACATTTAGAAGGAGTGACAAGATCAACTTGAGGGCGCCCTGGTGCAGCAGGGCCTCCCTGGGTGACATGGGGGGGGTTTCCTAGATCACATCCTCTGGGACCCCAAGGTCACTATCAAGGTTGGCTCCATGCCTTGCACCCTGGTGAGCAGTTAGCACAACTAACTAATTCCCGTGGTTATCCAAAGTGATTTTAAGAGCACAGATGCTCTTCAGGGGGAAACACTGAGATGTAGCGGGTCCCCTCCCACCACACTGTGCAGAGACCCTTCCTCACTCCCGTCACTGTTGACCATGAGCTCAGCCGTTCCCCAGGTCCCTGCTTCACGCATGGTGTGAGACATTCCAGAGCCCATTACATTCTGTGCTCCTCCTAATAGTGGGGCGCAGGTGGCATGATTATTCTATTTTGTGTGTGAAGACAATGATTTTGCAGAGGGCAGGCACCGCGGCTAAGGGCAGGTGCCTGGCAGGCTGTGGGGCCGGGATTTGCATCTTCTGAAAGGCTGCATTCAGCGAAGGTCCGTTCTCCTCCTCATTACCATTGTCAGGGACAGTACTCTTGGCATTTCGTTGTTTTGCTCCGAGACTTAACACGGGAGAATCACTTCCTGCAAACTACGCACTTGCTGGGTAAAACATTAGTCATCCCAGCAGCGCCGTCTGACGTGGTTTGTGCTTAGAACTTCCAAAACAAGTTGAGAGGGAAACAGGAGCCAAAGAGAAAAAAAAACAAAAACACTTTATTTAAAGAGACGGTTTGGACTCTTTAAACCTGGGAAGGTTTAAAATGGGGTTCAATGAAGGCTGAAATAATTGAGGTCAAGATGACCCCCAGGACACACATCTGTATGCAGAGAGGGACGTGAAGGACTGTGCCCGTGCTCTGGGGCACAGCAGCAAAGTTAGCGTGTTGTCAGGACTCATTCATTTATTCCACTTATTCAAACAGCCTCACCCGGCCAGGGGAGGTGCTGTGTCCTTGAGATCCGTCCCTGAATGACAAAGGCCCAGCTCTGCTGGAGTTTCATGCTTTACAGGAAAAGTGGCAGATATGGAACATCACATAGGCATCCTTCCTGCCAGCGCTGTGGGGAAACGCAGGAGGGTTAGAAGGGAGCAGACGGGAGCAGGTGTGGCTGTTTCAGAGAGAAACTGCTCCTCAGAACGAGCAAGAGAGGACGTTCTTGCTGGAGCATCTGGGAGACTTGACTGCAGACAGTGGGCACAGCCTGTGCAAAGGCCCTGAGGCCTCTCAATCCTGCGTGTGTTTGAGTGATGCTTGCGAAGAGTGAGTGAGGGAAGAGCTGTATTTATTGGCTTTCAAAAGGCAGCCGGGGGCCCTTCATACAGACATGTGTAGAGGGCTTTAAACGCAACCCCGATTGAGATAGGACCATAGGAGTGTTTTTACTGACAGATAATTTTTTAAAAGAATCACTCTGTCTACATTTCTGGGGAAGGACTTAAGGAAGACAAGCAGAGAGGCTCAATTCAGTCAGGAGGATCCTGAGTGGGGAAGGGATGTGGCTGTGCCGGCGTGGTGAGGGCACAACAGCAGGGCAGGGGCCGGTGAGCCCTGGTCAGGGTCTGGGTACAATTCTGCAGTAGAGTCAGCAGGGCTGGGCACAGCCTGGCTGTGGAGCACCACGGAGAGGAGTCAAAGATGATTTTTACCTGGAAATCCAGAAAGGTGTTGCTGCTATCAAATGAGGTGGAGAGGACCTTGGGGGAAGGTAGGGAGACTGAGTTTGAACGTGAGCGGTCACCAGCCTGCGAGGGTGATGTGCAGGTCCGGAAGGTGATGAAGTCTGGGAGACGTGGGGGAATTGAAAGTCAAGGTGTGGAAGGCCAGGAGACACACAGGAGGTCTCAGAGGTGCCCTGTGAGCCCACGTCCTGGTGTCTGTGGCCCTGCGGGGTCCACCCTCTGTGAGTGTGGACAGAACCTGGGACCAGCCGTTAACCAACAGAATATGGCCAATGGGGTGGAGTGCACAGGGCTGTCACTCTGCGCTTCTGTCCCATAGTGAGTCTGCACCGTCTTTAGGGGATTGGACCCCGTGAGACAGCATGGAGAGAGGGCCACAGGGGGAGGACAAGGGCTCAGCAGCACGCCCTTCCCCAGCCAAGCCTCGGATGAGTCCACAGCCCTGTACAGCAAAGCCAAGGCCAGAGTCCTGTCCCTTAGGAACCGCAGGACACTGTCAAGAGCCGGTGTGCTGTGGCCATCAGTCCTGTTGCAACAGAAAACTAAGATGAGCGTAAAGCAGCAGCCCAGGGGAGGACTGCAGAGGGGGGCCCTGGGGCTAGGCAGGCTTCTCAGGCTGCCCCGTGAGGAGGAGACCTGTGAGAGGTGCTGCCTGTTCACAGGGGAACCCCACGAGCCCCTCCTGTGCTGTTTCCGATCTGCTCCCCCCAAAGCCAGGGTGGTGAGGGGTGGCTGGCCCGGGGCCTGTAGGTTTCCTCTGCCTAGAGAATGGACCGTGTGGCTAGGTCACTAATGCTCCTGATGAGAGGAGGGCCCCCTGCATCACACGCCCCTCCGGACCCCAGGGCCGAGTCCTCTCCTTTCTTTCTGCCATACTGTCTGCATCTGAGGCCAGAAGCCAACCCTTCCCTCCAGTCGACATACTCCGTGTTGATCTACAGTGGAATTTTTATTACAGCCTCAGAGTTTTTCCTGTTTGCCTCCCGAGTTGTAAAGGGCAGGGACGTCCAGGCACCGATGTCAGCTGCCCAAGGAACTGGCCTCTGGCTTCTCTGCTGGTTTCCAAAATGTGCTGGCTCAGTCACCACGCCAGCTGATTTTGTTGTTCCCTGGAGCTACATCTTTCCTCGTTACAGAATATTTATAAACAAGAGGGGGAGAGGTTATGCCCCTTCTAATTGCACAGCGTTTGAGGAGCCTGGTCAGCCTTTTAACGGCATTTATGAAGCACCTACTATAACCAGACACAGTCCCTGACCCTGAGGTGCAAGGAGGCTGGGTTCCCCCCCTCCCCGCGGCATTGACGTCACCAGGCAAAGAACGTCCTTCCAGAGGATTTTAACCACATGTGACCTCACTCTGGAGGGGCCACACCCAGGCTCTTTGCCTTCCTTCCCCCTGACTGTTCAGGAGCAGCCTGTCCCTACCAGCAAACATTGAGGAAAGAAACAGAAAATCCGCACCAGACTGGCCCGTTTTGCTACCTGACCATGGGTGTTCTTCAAATCCAGAGTTTGGTCAGAAACAGAGTGGGCGTGATGAGGTGACGGGGTGAAGTTGGCAAACTCACTGTCGTTTGCAAGGTAACTTCCTCTCTAGAAGGAAGGTGATTCTTGAGTGTTTTGTAACTTCCATAAAGGGTATTCACGCATCTGTGGAATTAACGGATAATAAATTTAGAACCCAGGTTTGATTGCATTTGTAGAGAATGAAAAACGGTTATTGCATGTGGGACAGCCTGAGTCCTTCCGGGGCTGTAGCTCTGCCAACCTTAGCACAGGGAGCATTGGACACATGGGGCACAGAGCTTGGCATGTCGTGCAGAGAGGACTCAGCAAGGGCAAGCAGGGCGCTGTCCCTGGGACTGGAGACAGCGGTGACCAGGACAGGCCAGTCCTTTCTCTAGGTGTTCTGGTTCGGTGCAGCTTCTCTTGTTCAGAGCTGTGCTCGGAATGAGATTCGAGAGCGGCTCGGTTTCTGCTTTTCCAGATTTGGGGTGTTAGTGAACTCTTCGGTCCAGAGTTGCGTTTTGTCAAATTTGGATCTATGCTTCCAGGGCAGGTGGGGATTAGAGACCTGGAGGTGAACACATCTTCTCTTGTCAAGAGGACATTTTCGCAGCTTTTGCATTTAAAGCATCACTTTCTAGAGATGAACAGATCTTCAGTGCCCAGATGTGCAGGCATCCTGGAAGTCACGTCCTGTGCCTTATCCGTCGACCTGAGCCATGCCATTCGCCTTGTGAAGCACAGCCGTGCACCGGGGCTATGTACGTGTCTCGGGAACGACCAGCTGGAGCCCAGCACCCCAGAGATCTGTCTATTTTTACATAGTTAAAAAAATGCATAGGAATGATGTTCCTAAACAAAGCATGTTAAGTGTTTTGGACACACTTTAAATGAGATTATTATAGACTGAGAAACTGTTCCTGCCTTAATTAGAAAAATTCTTGGCACTCATACTGGGAAGCTAATTGCCACCATCAAAGCATTGAATGATTCCTAATTTTGCTACTTAGAGGCACACCTGGTGACTCGCCGCTCCGTGATACCCAAAGACTTGGGCAACAAGGATATAAAAAGTAACAGCTGTGGGGATGCGAATGCTTCAGATGTGCACAGTGCGAAGGACGCGCTCGTGGGCTCAGTCCTCCAGCGTGGACTTTGTGGCAGCCTCCGTGGATATCACAGAAAAGCTGCAGCCAGAGGAGCAGGGGATGGAGTGAGGCTCCCAAATGGGGCGGCGTCACCTTTCTTGATGCCGAGGAAGCTCAGGCTGACCCGGGACGTCCTGAGGATGGAATTGTGACAGGGTAAGCCACCTGAAATGCAGTGAGGCAAGAGAGATGAGTAATAAGTGCTGGGAAATGCAACATTTTAGCTGCTGTGACTCTCAAAGGAAGGGGAGGATGAAGCAGGAGACAGCACAGGGCAGAGTGCACAGTCGTGCGCAGGGATGGTCTGAGTGCAGAGTCTCATCCAGGGGTGCGGGTGGGGTGACACCTGGGGCCTTCAGAACGAAGACTGGGTTGGACAGTGAGCAGCCCACATTTGCTGAATGTCACACAACCCTCCAAAAAATCACTTTAAGTTAAACTGAAATAATTTGTGGGTCCCACCTGATTCTCTAACAGGGTGGGAATGACATCAGGAATCTGTAGAGATAGGACTTTGTCACCAAGATGATGAAAGTAAAACAAAAGTGGCTTTAGTTGTGGGCACAACAGAAGGTTTCTGTCTATGAGGTGTGTGCAGCAAGCAGCAACAGCACACACACCTGCACACTCACGTGCACACACATGTGTGAACACACACGTACATGTGCACACATGAACACACACGTGCATGCACACACATGAACACACGTGCACTCACATACATGTGAACACACGTGCGTGCACACAGATGAACTCATGTGCACGCACACACATGAACACATGTACACACAAGAACACATGTGCACACACAGATGAACACATGTGCACACCTGAACACACATGCACGCACACAGATGAACATGTGTGCACTCACACAAATGTGAACACACATGCACGCACACACATGAACACACACCTGAACACATCTGAATGCACACCTGCACGCACACACGTACACACATGAATGCACACCTGCACGCACACACATGTACACACATGTACACGCACACACACATGCACACACACGCATACCTAGGTGGACCATTCTGTCTCTTATTAAATTTCTAATTCCTTCTCCGTCCCCGTCTTTCCATATAGTTTGGGACATAATCCCTCTATCAATCCTCTCACCATCCCCACAGAAGCGTTGCAGGTTCCTTACCTGAAAACAGATATTTGAAGGCCTCTTTTCTCCCAGAAAAGTGTCTGTGGAGGAATTTGTTTCTCCAAATGAAATCTTTTAAGTAATCGGCACATTATATAAGTGCACGTCATTCTATCCCTGACGGGGAAAGTTCTCAGAGCTGAAATTAGCCCAACGGCAGGGTGGTGCCTTCCTTACTTTTTCCTCCACGGAGCCTTTCACAGCTGTTTGAAAAAGGTTTATTGCCATTGAGCTGAAGACTTCAAAAACATTTTGCCAAAGTAGGGCACAGGTGACTTAACCAGGTCAAACAACTTTTTAAAGGCTTATACTTAAGTACTAGTCTTCTTAGTAAATATCCCTTCAGACTTCAAAAGGTGTAAAAAGATTCAGAAGGAAATTGATTGAACTCGGTGGGGGATGGAGGAGAAGTGTGTGACCCTAACTTCGGCCACAGTGGCCCAGATCAATGGCAGCACTCAGGAATAGCTGTGTATTTGGGTTAAAGAAGGTGTTCTTAATTTTTGCACTTGATCTTAGCCAAAAAGCTGACAAGCAATTGTTCTTAATTTTTGGCTTGGTTGACATTATTTTTATTATGTCTTTTTCCAAAGACACCCAGAGTGTGTCTTAGCCTGAGACTAAGACTTAACTGGAAGTAACTCATTTGTGATCCCAGGGAGAGGCAGAGGGGAGAAGGGAGGTGAGAAGGAGAGGAGGAAGAGCAGCCCACCGAACACCACGGACTCCCTCTGGGAGCTGCTAGTTGCTACATTTAGTAAATGAAAATATAGGATACCCAGTTAAGCTTGAATTTCAGATTAACAACAAATACATTTTTAAGTGTAAGTGTATCCCATGCAACGTTTGGGATATACTGATACCAACAATTTTCGTTAATTATCCCATACTTAAATTTGAACCTTCTGAGAAGCCTTGTTCAGGGTCACCTACCCATCTTCTTCCACCCCTGTTAGTCGAGGGATGCCTGTGGGGTGTTAGCCCTCCCTCAAGGTGAGAGTGCTGGAAAGGTTTGCAGAAGGTTCACACACCAGAGGGAGAACCCTGGGATGGGGATTCAAGGTGTTCCATAGGCCTGAAGGTAGGTGCTGTCAGGATGCCCCTGCACAAAGCTGGTCAGAGGCTCTGAAGAACTGGTCCCCATGGCAGCAGCGGGAGGAAGAGCAGGCTGAGGGGAGGAGGCAATGCAGTTCCCGAGAAGCATCTGAAACACACGGGGCCCTGGGAAGGACGGAGCACAGGTGTGGACCTGAATGTGTTCCCTTACTTCACCCCACAGATACTGATCTTGAGGCTGCTATGTGCAGGTCAGCATGGTGTGCTCAGCCCCATCGTCCTGGGCATTCTGCTCTGTGTGAGTGTCATGAAGGATGATGGCCAGGGACACTGCACCAGGAGGCTGTGGGCACCCGTGGTCTCCACTGTGCTCCACTGGCATTTCCTCTTTACCTGGCGTAAGTCCTGATATGCAGCAGGTGCCTGTGGCCTTTCGTGGTTCTAAAATCTTCAGTGTAAATAAATAACCCAGTGTGTTGCGTGCTGTGAGCTTCCTAGAAGAGAGGGCTTGGGGAGCTCTGAGGCAGGAAAGATGCAGTGAATTTAAGGTTGGGAGCTGGGAGGCCGGTGAGGAGGGAGCCCCCCAGCAGCAACAGGGAGAGGAGGGCACAAAGGCTCTCAGGCAGTGAGGACAGGGCCATGCCAGGCCCTCGACCATCCTGAGAAAGGCCAGGGGAGGCAGGCAGCCCTTCAAGAGACTTACACAATAGAGAACAATGATCAGAGCTACATTTTAAAATTAAATTTTCTATCTTAAAATAATTATAGATTCATTTTTAGATTTAAGAAGGAATATAGAGACACCTATGTTTATACTGCTGGCAGCTTACTTCGAAATTATAGCACCTTCTTACCACCAGGGTGTTGGCATCCACTCAGTCAAGATACAGAATGTTCCAAGTTCACAGTCATGCCCACCCGTCCTAGCCGAGTCACCTCCTCCACCCAGGCAGCTGCGACTCTGTCCTTCATTTCTATGTCCATGTTATTTCAAGAAGGTTATAGAGATAGAATTATAGATATGTCACCTTTTAGGAGGGCATTTTTTTTTTTTCACTCAGCAGGTAATTTTTTTTGGAGATTCTTCCACGCTGTTGTGTGTGTCAATAGTCTGATCACTTTTTGCTGACTGGTGTCCCTGATGTGAACAGCATGTTTATATCACCATTCACCTGCCGAAGGACTTCTGAGTTGCCTTCAGTTTGGGACTATTGGGAATAAGGTTGCAATAAACATTCATGCACAGGTTTTTAGCGTCAACAATGGTCTTCATTTCTCCAGGATAAAGTGCAACTGCCAAATAGGATGACAGTTGCATGCTGCAACGGGTGAACTGCTAGAGGGCAGGGGTTCTAGACCAGCCCGAGCAAAAGCAAGACCCCATCTCTAAAAATAACCAGGCGTGTGGCGGGCACCTGTATTCCCAGCTACTCAGGAGACTGAGGCAAGAGAATCACTTGAGCCCAAGAGTTTGAAGTTGCTGTGAGCTGTGACATCAAAGCACTCTACAGAGGGTAGCAAAGTGAGACTTGTCTTAAAAAAAAAAAAAAAAGAAAATGTGTGAATTTAAAAAAGCACCAGTTTTCTGGAGCGGCAGTTGCGTTCTGACTCCTCATTATGGGGGGGGGGTTTTCCAGTGTTCACACTGCTTTTTATCTCAGCCATCCTGACAGGCATGTGACGTTATTTCCTTGTACATCGTGTGTCTCCCTGGGAAATGCCTCTTCCCGGGGTTTGTTCATTTCCCTCCTGGGTTGTTTTTTATTCTTCTGTTGAGTTTGGAAAGTTTTTATCCATTCTGCCTGGCAATCCTTCATCAGGCACGTGGTTTGCAAAGTCTGGGGCTTCCTTTCATCCTATGGACAGTAGTCTCCTTCGCAGAGAAGAAGATTTAGTTTCGATGGCGTCTGATTTAACTGTTTTCCCCTCCATGGACTGTGGTGTCCCTGCCAAGTCCAGGACGCCTCTGTCTGCCTTAGATCCTGAAGATTTTCTACAATGGTTTGCACTAAAAGTTTTATATTTTGCATGGAATTTCATGATCCATTTGGAGTGTTTTTTTTGTATATATAAGGTGTGAGAATTAGATTGAGGTTTTTTTTTTTTTTGAGTACGGATATCCACTTGTTCTACTAATTTGGTAGGGCTGCTATACAAACATCAGAATCTGGGTTCCAGTTCTGGAGGCCGGGAATTCAACACCGAGGTGTCGGCAGGGTTGATTTCTTCTGAGGGTGGGAGGGAGGATCTGTTTTGTGTCTCTGCCGCAGCTGCTGGGGGGTTGCTGGCGATCGTCGGTGTGGCTTGGCCATGAACACACCCCTCTGGTCTCTTCCCTCATCTTCACAAAATCCTTCCTGTCTTCACGTCCCCTTTCCTTGCTGTGTGTCCCTCTCTGTGTCTAAACCCCGAGCCCATCTTCCACGAACACCAGGTCTCCTGGATTAAGGCCCCTGCTGATGACCTTATTTTAACTTGATTGCTGCTACAGAAATCTTATTTCCAAATAAGGTCACATTCTGAGAGGCTGCGGTGTAGAACTTCAACATACTCTTTAGGGGGAGAAATAATTCAACACATAACAAGCACCATGTGTGGAAACGTCTTTCTTCCACTTAGTTACGTTTGCAGCTCTGTCAAAAGGCAATTGAGAATATTTGCGTGGGTCTATTTCCAGGTCCTCTGTTCTGTTCCATTATCTGTGCGGGAGCCTGTCTCCCATGCTGGGTCGCCATCCCTGCCTGATGTCTTGAAATGAGAGAGGTTGGACCTTCCCTCTCCTATTTTCTTTTTCAAAATCTTAGCCATTCTGTCTCCTTTAGGACTTTTGGAATAGTCACATCCACATCTACAAAATACTCTCCAGAGATGTCGATGCAGTTTGTGTGTAACAGAGAAGGGGAATTAACACAGTTATTACGTTGAGTGGTCCCGTCTGTGACCACGGGAGTGTATCTCTCCACAGAGTCCCCATTGCCTTCATCAGAGTTTTGTACTTTTCTTCATCCAAACCTTGCACAGGTTTTGTAAGAGTTACACCCATATATTTCATTCTCTAAGACATTTAGGTCACACTGCCTTCAAGTGGCAGGGTCCACGTGCTCACTGACAGTACATAAAAAACATGATCGATGCTCCTAGGGTGATCTAAGGCCTTACGAGCTTGCTGAACTCATTTGTTAACTTTTTTTTTTCCTGCAGTTTTTGGCCAGGCGAGGCTGGAACCCACCACCTCCAGTATATGGGGCTGGTGCCCCACTCCTTGAGCCACAGGTGCCGCCCTCATTTGTTAATTCTTTTACATATTTCTTGGGATTTTTCTATGTAGACAATAATGTTATCTGCAAATAGGAATGGTTTTACTTTTTCCTTTCTAATTTATATGCCTTTATTTTTTTATTCTTTTGAGACAGAGTTTTACTCTGTCACCCTGGGTAGAGTGTGGTAGTGTCACCACAGCTCATAGCCACCTCAAACTCTTGGGCTCAATACATCTGCTTGTCTCAGATTTTCTTTATCTTTCTTCTTCTTCTTCTTTTTTTTTTTTTTTAGTAGAGATGGGATCTCACTCTTGCTCAGGCTGGTCTCAAACTCCTGGGCTCAAGCGATCCACCCACCTCAGCCTCCCAGAGTGCTCAGACGTGATCACCTGCACCTGACCCACCTTTAATGTTCCCTGGGTAGAATGTCCCTCACTATGTGAGGTCTGACGATTAAGTCTGTGAACTTGGCCTAGAAAAAGTACTGCATAGCTCACTGCTAGATGTCACCACAGTCACTTAGAAGCACAGCCCTTGGGAAGCTGTGCACCAATGCCAGGGCCTCAGCCACTCTCTGAAACAATTTTAGCTCTTTTTCTGGAATGACCGTCATAACTGTCATTGTATGGCACACAAAAACACACACTAACAACAATGAACACCACTCAGCAAGACACCGACCATCACAGGTCAATGTAAATATGGCATGAAGCGCTGACACACCAAGGCTCTGGAGCCTCCCCGAGCTGTGTGGATGGTGCTGCCAGCGTGAACACATGGTGGCAAGTTTGTGAACTTAATTGTCAGACCGTGAGTTGAATAGGAGCTGTGAGAATAAACCCCTTAGTCTCATTCTAGGGTGGAACAATCCTGTTTCTCATCCTTTAAGGTGATTTTAGTTGTAGATTTTTTTTGAGGACCTTTCCCTATATTTCTATTTTTTTTTAAGAATACCTATTATGAATGGGTGCTTTATGTTGTTAAATGCATTTTCTGATACGATCACGTAATTTTTCTTCTTTAACTTGTTAATACACTGGACGATCTTTGTATCCCTGGAACGGCATACAATCTCCATCGTATGTTGTGAATTGTATTAATATTTTCCAATAATTCGCTAGGGGTTTTGTCATTTGTATTCTTGAGGGATGTTGGTTTGTAGTTGTGGGAGTGCTTTTTGTGTACTGTCTTTTTCTGAGTTTCAGTATCCGGGTCATCCTATCTACATAAGTGAATTGGGAAGGGTTCCCTCCCCTTCTGTTTTCTGCGAGGCATTGTGTGTAAACAATGTTCCTTTTTTAAAAACCATTTAGTAAAATTCTCTATAGGAAATATCTGGGTGGGTCTCTATTATCAATAGATCGCTTTCACTGCTAGGCAAAGAAAGAGCTGTAAAATTTTAGGCAGTGTGATGGAACAACTTGAACTGGGAAATCCTGTTTCAAATATGAAAAAAACACTGGGTGAGCTACGGTATGGAGACAATGTCCGAGGGACCAAAAAAGGTCACACCTAAAGGAGGAAGAGCTAGAAACCTGGGTGAGAACAGAAAGCATGGAAAAGGAAGAAGTGGATTTAGAAAGTAACCACAGAGAAAAAATATGAGAGGAAAACATGATTCAGTGGATGGATTGAAGGAGAAACCAGATAAAGCAAAGAAAGTGGGGGAACCAAGGAAACCAGCCAAGCTGTCGCAGAGAGGGAGAGATAAAGACCCAGAAACTCGAAGAGATGAGGACAGTTAAAGACAACTGGAGCTCTGAAAAAAGCCTGGGAAAGAGATAAAAAGGAATTCCAAATATGAAGAACCAGATGATAAAGCGAATCCACATCTAGAGCAGTGTAGTGAAACTGCGGGTAGAAAGGGGGAGCGAATTCCAAACGTCTCTTAAAAGAAATGATCTGCGAAGGACGGACGATCAGGACCAGAGCACAGAAAATGCCTTACGATGCTGGAAAGAGATTTCAGGGGGCTCCAGGGGAAAAATCAAAGGGTCTAGAATTCATACTGGATTAAGTGATGACTCAGGTCCAAGGCTAAATAAAAACACGTATAGATGTATTTCAGATACGTAAAGACCAGGAGGTTTTGGCCTTCACAGTTATCTTCTAAAATACCACCAGGGGAAGTTCCTTTTGTAAAATAAACTATGTACACGTGTATAAATATCAAACGTTGGCAACGGTGGTGAAAGATGAGATGTCTGGTGACAGCTGGCAGGCGTGCGATTTCACACATCACCGTGTAGAGGGCATTCGGCATTAGCCAAGACCAACCTTCAACCAGAGGTCCTGCTTTCCTGATGACGACCAGGCCCAGAAATGCGTCTACCAGGTGGCCTTCACCTGCGTGTGTGTGCCAGGTGACATGCGCCAAGATATCCTTAGTGGCAACGATGTAAAAGGGAAAAAGTGAAATGACCTGCCAACGGAGCACGTATAAACCAATTATGGTGTAATTGATGACGGAATACTTTGCAGCCATTAGAAAAAGGATATTTGGTTTAAATTCTGAATGATGCGCAAACAACTGAGGTTGAATTTTAAAAGGTATCACAGAATCAGATGTGTAGAACTGTCACACTCAGGCAAACAAAATTTCACACGTAACTCTACTAAAAACATTTCAGAGGGTAACATCGCACTTGTGTGCCTGCGTATAGTAGGTCTAGAAAAACTTTGACCAAAGGGAAGTAGAGAGTTTGATAAAGATCATTTCCCGTGTTGAAGCAGGAGGAAGGATTTGATCTTGGAGAAAAGCTCCAAGGGAATTTTAAAACATACAAAATTGTTCTTTCCTATTTAAAATAATCTGAATTGAAGTTCCAACATTTTATAAATATGTTGAGTACAAAGAGGTCTGCTCCGTTTTTCTGTGTGCTTTTCTGTGCTTTGAAGGGAAACAAGAGGGGCTGGATGGACAAAAGTGGATGTCAAGGCCACAGCAAGAGACTCTGCCAGGGACGTCAGTGGCTTGAACCGGAACGAGGGACCAGAGCCGGGGAGGCGGCTGTGGACCAGACGGAAGCACTGGGACCCCAGAATAGCCAAGCCATTGTCCCGTTATCTATTGCTGCTGAACAGAGCACCCCAAAACAAAAACGACTCTTTCTTTCACTCTGTGTTGACCTGCCAGCTCTGCTGCGCTTGTCTGGACTCACTGGCTGCAGGTCGGGGCCGCTTGCCTGGATTTGGCTGTGATGGCAGAGATGACTCAACCTCTCTCCTCACCTGGCCCTTCAAGCCAGGTTTCTGCGTGCCGGGACCGTCTCCCTGCAGCGTGCAAGAGGCCAGGCACTGAGGCAGAAACACTCAGCTCCAAGTCTCTGTGTCATATTTTGCTGGTGTCTGATCAGCCCACATAAGTCACCGCCTGAGATGGAAACAGGGGAGTGAATGGTGGTGGCTCACTGGGGACCACAGCTCCAGCAACCAGCTGCGGCAATCTTCAGATAATTGAGACAGAGACTGTAGACACAGAGATAAACAAAAAGCAACAACCTCAGGGGACGTTAAACAGACAACAAGGCAGGATAATGTGCCCTAGTGTAAGTCAAGAATTATTATAAAAGGGAGAAAAAGGATTTCTTTACAAGGTACTAAAAACATTAACTCTAAAATAAAGGATCAATACATTTGGTCACGCTGACAGTATGAATGTTTACCTAAGACACTTTTGAGAGAGTGAAAAGACAGGTTAGGAGAGGGAGAAGGGATCAAAATAGATATTCAACTGAGGGCCAGCGTCTAGACAGTTGAGGGAATGTTTACTCATTAATGTGGAAAGGATGGAAGGCCTAACAGAATCCATCAGTGACTTTCCTGTATTAAATACAGTGTACAGACATGGCAAAAACGATGACATCCATTTGAGTGGGGACGCAGAGGCTGGATCCTATAACCCCAGCTACCGTGTGAGTGCAGGTCAGCCTGGACAACACAGCAAGACCCAAGGAAAAAAAAACAGAAATCCACTTGGCCAATAAACATATATAAGTATACCCAACCTCATTACTAATTAGGAAAATACAAATTCCAATCACATTGGGATACTCACACATACACATCGTCCTGCTCAGAGCCTAGAGGTCTGGAACGTGAGGTGCTGGGGCACACCGTATCCTTGTTGGAGGAGGGTTCCTTTTTTTATACAGAGAACTCACACAGGGAATTTCCAGAGCAGCAAACTGACAACATCCCAAACATCTATCTGTTGTAGAATGGATGACTAAATTGCGGAACACTCAAAATGGAAATAAATCAGTTACAGCTGTCCACATCGCCACGGATGAATCTCACAGACAAATGACAGGCCACAGAAACGCGTTGCCGAGAACTCCCTCGGCCTGATCCCGTCACACGAGATCAGCAGCAGGCAGAGGAAACTCTATTGTTCAGGGACACGTGCGTGGGCGGCGAAGCAGTAAATAAAACAGAATTGTCACCAAAGGAAGCCAGGGCAGCAGTGACCTTGAAGGAGACAGAGGACGATCTCCCGATGAGTGTTTGAGAAGGAAGGGACGGGACAGCACTGAGGACCAGATGTGAGCCGAGCAAGGGTGGTCTCATGGATCCCCCAGCCACCACATGGGGCCAGCCGGGGGGTCCCACACAAGGTGGGCATCTCCACACCCAGGGGCCCACAGCTGGTACATGGCAAAGGAGGATGTCACATAAACTTATATCAAATGAGTTTTTCTGTCCACGGCTTGCACATAGAAGGTTTTATATGTTGCCATTCCTGCTTTTTAACAATATTATTATTATTTCTCATCATTTATGAAGGTCTGTTTGCAGGATTGTGCAGTGCCCACAGCACTGTCAGGGTTCACAGACGTTCCCCTGAGACCCGCTGCCTCCCAGAACCATCCACGGTCTCCACGTACAAAGTGCACAATGTGAAATGGCTGTGGACCCCGGGGTGGAGCAGGCACGTGAGAAAACATTTCCGAGCTGCGTGTAATCCCCTGCGTGCATTAGCGGAGCTGCTTCTCTACGGATTCTTTTTTCTCCACTCTCTTCTTCAGCTGCTTCTGAATATCAAGAGTGCGTCTCCCAACACACCAGGGAGAAGCCTGGCTTGATGCAGAGCTACGAGGTGCTTTATTCAATTAGACTGAGTCAGATCCTGACTCTTCCTGGAAGGTCTCCTTCATACTCACCGGAATTTCTGTTACACCTGCTCCCTGAATCAACAGTGCGTGAGCTTTCCCTGTGGTCACTCTGCCACGTCAGTGACCTTCCTAACCAGCTGGAAAAGAGTCCAGAGGGACCAAGTCTGGTAGGGTCACGATCTTCAGCAATTCCAGCCCCACAACTGGGCTGGTGGTATTTTAAAATAGTCATAGTACAGATCCTAAAAGATTTACATGTGTTATTTACTTTAATCCTTACATACATGTAAAAAAAATTACAGTTTGGAGAGAAATACTGTCCTCGAGCCCATTTTACAGATGAGGAAGCTGAGGCCCATGGAGCTTAAATAACTTGCCCAAGTCACACAGCTCTCAGAGTGGACAGCCAGGGTCGAAACCAGGCATCTGAGATGAGCACCATCTTCCCTGGGATGTCTCCGCTATCTGACTCGCACCTGTGGCCTTTAGGGCACCCAAACCTTTCAGGCGAGGGTAAGTTTTAAAGGAAAGCAGAAAACAGGTCGAGAGCCCTTCTGGCTTATTACCAAGCAGTTGTCTTCAGGCTAATCTATCCTGGAACGAACAGAACGTTCCCTTTTCCCTTTGTTGTGTCCTCAGCTGGAGCTCTTTCCCCAAAATAAATGCCGGGAAGCAGCTCATTAGGACAAGCAAGCATGTTCCTGCCTCTGCTTGACACCACGGAGGCTAAAGATTTAAATCGGGGAGTGCTAGGGGGGATGCAGGGAGAAAACAAACGAAGTAGCAATTTTGGAAGGGCACGGATTAGCCCCAGGCTGCTCTATTTTTTCCATCCAGGGCTTACACACTGAAGGTTTCATGTATCGCCATTTCCTGCTTTTATAAAAAAAACAATATTATTATTATTTCTCATCAAACACAGAGGCCCGTGTGCAGGGCGCCGGCGCGCAGAGACTGTGCCGTGAGCACCTTCACGGGCCGAGTGTGCGTCTCCAAAACGGAAACCGGGCCGGGGCTGCAAGTGGAGTGTTTTGCGTTAGCCGTGAACGGTCCTTGCCGACGCTCGGCAGCGAGGGCCGCCTGCCTCCAATAAAAGTATCAGATGGCCCAGAGTGGGGAATTCTACAGACTGGAACACGGATTTAGCCTCAGAACCAATTTTCTGGGAAGTCTGTACCAGTTTCTGGTGGTTTGAGCGGACACTGTGTGTGGGAGAGGAGCTGTGCGTGCGGGTTTGTTTGCGGGGGGTGGGGGTGTCTATAATTCTCGGAGCTTTGATTTATTACCATCTTCAAGAATTAATTATACCCCGAGGTCCCCGACATGAAGGAGGGGGGAAAGAAAGAAACGACATGAAGATTTTACATCCGATAGAAGACACAGCTGCTTCTAGTAGGGAAGTTGCCCCATCCCCGGCTCCCTGAACTGCAGCAAATGGTCCTACCTTGCAGGCTGTCCCCCAGGGCCAGAGAACCGGCAACATTTAGAACACCATTAGCATCTTTTTTTCTCTTGGGTCCCAGGGAGAGAATGGCATCCTCCATACAGCTGGCAGCGTGGCTAGAGCTCTGGAATGAAGATGTACCGCGTAGTCTCTGGTCCCTGCTCAGGGCACCCTCTGCTGATTCAGCACATGCTTAGTTAGCGAGCTCTCTTGGCAGCCGGGCAGTGAGGAATGGCCCTCTGTGGAGACACAAGCCCAGGGGAGGAGGCCTCAGCTTCAGATGGGAGACAGCGAGTTGTTTTGGCTTCTTTGGAATCCGCCGTCTCCCTGGCCAGCAAAGGTCAGGGGAGTGAGACAGTGAGGTGCCCTGATAAACTGATAAAGGGGTGCAAGTCGAGATGTAGAGTGAGGGCCCCCAGGACTCTGCAAAGGAGAAGCCTCAGCTGAAATAATGGTGGGGATCAGCCACTGCCCCTTATTTGTTTGGTAATAATCATGATTACCTCTGGCTTTTGAGATGCCTTCCAGTTCCAAATTCTAGTAAGGGACCCGCACAACTGAGGAACTGACTCGGCTGGCCCTGGACCCCCCACATTCCAGCAAATGACCCACCCAGACAGCGGCCCAGACCAAAGCACTCCTGGCTCCTCCCTGAACCCAGCCAATGAGCAGGCCCTGAGTGCCTAACTCTCTGCCCACCAGACTGTCCTGAAACCCGCTTTCTGTTGAGAGGTCTGCCCTGGTAGCGGCAGTGCTGAGTAAAATCAAACTCCATCCTCTGTGAGTTTTCTGTCACCGTATCCACGACCAGTGATTTTTACATGGGGAGGCAGGAGCCAACAGCTGGGTTTAAAAAGCCATAAACCCGAGTGGCTGAGGAAATGAGGTATTATAACTCTCAGGGCTGCTGGCAGGTGGCGGTAACAACTCCGCATATATCCACCGCCCATTTGCAGACAAGAGAGAAGATGGCATGGGGGCGCCTGGAGTGCAAATGAGTTTCTTGTCACTGCGTTTTTCTCCCCACTTACACCGGAGAGGAGCACAGCGACTGCCCCTGCCCCGGCCTCTGCAGAGGCTCCACGAAGGGCCTAGAGGGAAGAGGATGATAAGCCCTAAAATTAGAAAGCGTAGTTCCTAAAGCCCAGCGATTCATAATTGTTTCACTCTAGTGCCTGCTTGTCTCGAGCTATTCAACAGAAGCGTCATCTGACAAGTACTTTCTGATGATGTCGCTTTATACCTGTCATCAGACAAAACAATGAGCCACGGCTACCTAAAATCCCGAGACTTAAAGGTCCAGAGGGACTGAGACAAATTTGTAGAAGAATCTGGAGTGCTGGCCGGGGGACACCCACCCCCATGGCAGCCCCGACCACTGGATCTGTGCATCTTCTTGGGGCCAAAGACGGGAGGCCCAGGACGGCGGGATTGCAACCCCGTTTAACACACGCTGTGCTGGGTTTATCACCTACGGCAGCATCCTTAAATTTGCATGGGGTCACATAAATGGTCAAAAATAACCTTGTGTCAGACCCTCTGTCTGGACCGTTCAACCAGTGCTTCTTACCGGCACTAACTTTGTGAGAAGTCTGAACACCGGGCACGTGCATCAGCCACCCCAAAGGGAAAGAAGTCCAGGCACTAAGTATCTATTTAGAAAACCGGGATTTAACTTAGCCCGTTGCCCAGACAATTCTTCTTTTCCTAGGCCTTTAGTTTCGTGTGTCAGTTCTCTTTACAGATACGTGTGTGTATATAGGAGGCGATTGCGGCCCTTAGTTGTTTGTAAGAGGAAAAGGAATCGGTGCTTTTTCATTTCGATGTAAATAAAATGAGCTGTAATAACCCCCAATTAGCACATTAGAATAAGGTGAAGATTTGTTTTATCATTTCATTGTGGAGGAAAAAAGCCAGCCACGAGAACCTCCTATTAGTGACAAAAACAGAACCAGTTGTTTGCCTTGAAGAGCAGAGAAAATCTAATTTAAAACTCTCTGCGAATCTTTGATAATTAATTTCACACCAAAGACGCCATTAGAAGGTCTATAAAACATCGGATAGTTAAAAAAAGAAGACAAACCAATAATTCCCCCCTAAACAAGAATGTTAACAATAAAATCTGATATGCACAAGGAGATCGGGAGGGAGCGCAGGCACGTCTCGAGTTCTGTCTTGCTTTCTTCCTCTCAGAGTTGGTGACTTTTACAGAGGGAATTTGAACTTCATCACGGGAAGGGAAAAACTGACACCTTTTAGATGATAAAACCCACCAAGGTCAATGACTAATCAGAAAAGTGGGTGTGCGAGGTGGCCCAGGTGTACAGACGTCTGCGTGTGAGGTGGTAGCTGTGCTGTGTCGTCAGAGCGGGGAGGTGTGTGCCAGACACGTCTTTGGGTGAATACGTGCGTAGGAGTCGGAAGCAGGCAACTTCTCACTGTCCACAGCAGCTCAGTCAGAGCGACACGTCAGGCTGGTATTAGATTACAGGTACTATTTAAAACACCTCTAGGTAAGTTCATCTCCCACAGAAAAATGCTAGCTCAGAACTGTGGATAAGGCAGTATGAACACTCTCCTACCCACACGCATGGTTTAAAGTTAAAGTTGTTGTCTCTCTACAAAAACTGAGGGAAAGCAAAATGACTTCTCAGGTTTGCCAAGAACAAAAAGCTCCGCTAAATTTGTCCAGTGGGATTTTTCTGCTTGGCTGTGTGTTGTTGTATGTTCTTTGGAGCAAGCAAGGGGAACTTATCTCCTACAGCTGTGGCTGTTGGGGCAATTTCTGCAGCCACGTTCGTATTTGGTGGCCTGTTTCACTCCGTCATTTACTCCTTAAGGTTTCTCCCCCTCCCCACTAGGAAGTCAGTCCCCTCTGTGATGAGGGAGCTCCAGATCCTTTAGTGTGTTCTATGCGCTGTCCTGTCCCCAGAGCGCAGAGTAGTAGCAGGACACGGTGGACGCCCCACCAACGCCTGCTGTGTAGTGAGTGAGCTTGTCAGGAGCAGGGACAGACTGTCACAGAGCGCCTGAGCACAGTCTTGGGCCCACAGCGAATGCTGGGTACGTGTTGGCACCGTCACCAGCTTATTTAGCGAGTAACAAAGGGAGAGTGACGGGCAATCTCCATTCACTTTTTTTTATCCGAATAAAATGTGAAAGGAAATATTTTGTAGTGTATGACTAGTTAGGACTAAAATCTTCCCTCACTGAAGTTTCCTGCGGGGCCAGCCCATCCTGTCAGGGGAACATGAGGCAGCAAAACAAAGCCTGTGACGTGCACAGAGCCACCTCCCCAGTCCCTGCAGCCCGTCACAGTGTGTGCCGAGCTCACTCTGTCGGAGTGTCGATGGCTCTGGGCACTGGGCACGAGTTAAATTACTTACTCCTTATAATTCCTGGATCCCACAGCTGTTGCAACCATCACCACAAACCCTGGAGGCTTAAAGTCCCAATCAAAGTGTCACAGGGCCCTGCTTCTTCTGGGGGCTGCTGATGGTCCTGGGCTTGTGGCAGCATCACTCTGGTCTCTGCCTTCTCTTCTGTGGTCTCCTGTAAGGACTCCTGAGTGGATTTAGGGCCCACTGGGATAATCCAAGATGATTTCATCTCAGGACCCTAAGCTTAATTACATCTGCAAGGCCCCTGTTTCTAACTGCAGTGACATTCAGAGTTTGGAAGTGGCTATCTTTGGAGGAGGGGGATGTTTGATCAACCAAACCCTAAACAACAGGCTATCATGGCCTGCACATTCACTGGGGGACTGAGTCCTAGAGCAGTGGGTAACTCGAGAAGAGTAAGTTTTTCACAGCCACCATTGTCCCACACCCCTCACAGAGTCATCCTTAGGAGAAAACAAGTCCCACAGGGAGGCCCACAGTTCACGCTGAGTCTCATCTGCTACTGATGGTGAGCAAATACAGCTCAGCGTCTACAGAACCCAGCAGCCAGGTAAGGCTGTGACCTGATGACCCCCAGCTTCCAGCCCCCATGCAGTGAGAGTGCGGGGACTGTGTTCCTGCATCCCCCGCCCACACTCCTCCCCAGGCCACGCAGATGGCACTGGGACCCCTGCTGTCAGAGCCGGCAGAGTGGGTCGGGAGAGGACAAAGGTCTCTTTCTGCGCTGCCTGGCTGCGCTGGGCCCACTGCCATGTCTTGTGTGGACACCGCCATGCAGGGGCCATGGAGATTCAGAAGCAAGTTCACATATCACTGGCGTCCTGTGTCCATCAACAATCCCGCGCTGTTTAACATGAGCTCCAGGTCACCGGCCACACAGAGGGCCCTCGCTAAATGTCATCTTATTTTAGAACCAGGAAGGATGCAGATACCAAGTTCAAAGCCCTCATTTAGAAGCAGGGCGTCTGGGGCCCGGCTGGCCCTCGCGACCTCGCCTGGAGCAGAATGACTCGCTACGGCTGTCCCTTTGTGACCTCCGTGGTTCTGCTCACTTCCTGCCCTCTCCACTCTGAAGGCACAATCCTTCCATCCCCCAGCACCGGAGAAAGCTGCTGGTGAACCCGAGGTGGAAAAACCTCACCCTTCAGAGCTTCTCCAGAGCCACATGACACTTCCCACCCTCAGTCTTCAGAGGCGGAAAGGGTCTCAGAACTAACCTCCATCAGCTCATTGTAAGAAACTGAGACACCCATCACCCACCAAAGCTCCAGAAATGGTGGCCTGGGAGGTCTACCTGTGCTCGCCCCTTCTTGCCTCTGTAGCATGGTGGCCCCAGAACAATGGGACACGTGGCACGAGGCACAGGTGGAACAAACAATCCTGTCCTCAGGGACCCCTCAGTCTAAGAGGGAGGAAACACAAGCAGGCTGGGGCCCCCAGCTGGGGTGAGGATACAGGGAGGGCTGAGGGGCAGCAGGAGTGGTCGGAGGGCTTTCTGGAGGAGGCAGCACTGGGCACTAGGAGTCGCTTACACATAGGACAGCAGGAAGGGTTTCTAGCCAGAAGAAAGCAGATTGACCAAGAGCTGGAAATATGAGCTTTCTATGGCTACAGAAACAAATCGTCATCATCCGTATAACTTAAAACAACATTTTTTTATTCTCTTACACTTCTGGAGGCTGGAGTTCCCGAACCAGGCTGCTAACAGGCCTGAATACCCTGTGGGCAGAACCCACACCCACCCTCATCCTCATCCTGGGGGCTGCTGGTGCCCCTTGGTGCCTGGCTGTGTCACTCCAGTCTCAGCCTCTGTGGCCGTGATTTTTTTCTCCCCTGCCTCCCCCTTACAAGGAAGGACACGTGAGCTGGCATTCGGATCCCCTCTGAGGACTCAGGATAATTTCTCTATTTCAAGATTTGTAAATTAATTCTAGCTTCAAAGATCCTTTTCCCCACACAGGTAACATTTATAGTTTCCAGGAACTAGATCCCGAGGTTCTGGGGAGGCCACTGTTCAGCCCACTTCACTGTGACCTGTGGGGAGGGCCAGGGTCCCTGAAGATGCGTCCAGTGCAAGGGTCCCAGGGGGCAGCCAGGCAGGTCATGAAGGGCCCAGCTTGTCTTGCTAAGAAGCCTGGACTTCGGCCGGATTCCCAGACGTTTAGGGAACTGACCCATCTCACCAGGCCTCACTATCTTCCACTCCCAAGGACGAGCAGTCCAGGTCAACCCGGGTCTCAGAGCTGGGCTCTGCACTTTCTCAAGAGTGATTCAGCCTGTCCGCTGCCTGTCTATGGGCAGGAGAAGCTGCATTTCTCCTGGCACAGTTTTTTAATCAAAAAGCAATTTTCCTCTGGCTGCCCCCTTCTTAACGCATAACTTGGGGGTGATTCTGGAATCTAACACAGCTGGCGGGAATCCAGCTTCACGGCCTCCTCGTGACGGTTGAACAATTTAACTTCTGGAATAACCAGGGCAGCTGTTGAGCCACTGTACCCCAAGAGTCCCCCCCCCCCGCTTTCTTATGTGTCCTGACAGAGAAGCAGAATTCCTTGACCGCCCCTTGGTGGCCTGGGCCTCTCCCCTGCGGGCTTGGACATTCCCAGGCTCTGGGGAAGATGACGATTGTTGCTGGAAACACACAGGGGAAGGTCAAGCATGTCTCTTAAGCCCGTGGAAACCTGCCCCACCTTGTCCCTGAGCCGCACAGAAACTCCATCGCCTGTTCCTCTTTAGGGATACACCCAGGCAAAAAATAGCTCTTTTCTCTGCCGTCCCCGTCTGCCATGGGTTACAGCCTTCGTTCTGTAAGTTGCCCTGATGAGCTCTGTGGACTGATCACCCCGGAAGGCTCTCTCTCTTCTCTCTTCCAAATCCTGCGGGCCCCTTATTGGGGGTCTGGGGCAGTCTCTGGTTAGCACTGCCCTCACTCCCACCATGGGCTCAGCCAGACAAAGCAGCCACTCAAGGCACAGACTGACTCATTCAATCCTCATGACAGTCTCATGGGATGGGGGACCCTGCTGGCGGGGACTCTACAGATGAGGGAGGAATTGCTTGGAGAAGCAACGGCCCCCACAACCCCAGCTGGGAACTGACAGAAACAGTTGCCTCCAGGGTCCGGCCGCTTCCCCACCATGCTCTAAAGCTGCGAAGACTCATCACAACCTGATCATTTGGAAGGTCTAAAGACACAAATGCACTTGGGGTGCAGGGAGCCCCGCACCCCACAGCTCAGGAAAGGTAGCTAGAATGGCAAATATCCGTGGGAGAAGTGGGAGGGGGTCTGTGACCCTTCAGGCAGTTCCCCCAGGCCCCCCAGGACCCCCAGATGTGGTCTGAGAGATGAAGAGGCAGCGGGGGTGGGGAGGACTCCTTCAGGCTCAGATTCCTGTGCCACCTTCCTCTGTATCTGGCACCCCTCCTGGTCTCTCTTCTGAGCTCAAAAGTGGCAGCTGGGGACCTGTGAAGATCCTCACTCAGGCTCCTGGCTCCTCCTGAGACAGGGAGAAGGGTCTCCAGGCTGGAAAATTAGAATAAAGAGACGCTCTCCCTTGAACTTAATTGCATCTCTGCCGGTAATTCAGAAACCATCATTTGCACACACACTTCTGAAAGGCTTTTGAAAGAATTTTAAACCCTCCATTTAAAATTCTCATTACGGTTGGAAATGGTCCCTTTGGGGCCCGAGAGTTTTCTGTTTGGTCTCACAGTCCCTCGAGGTACGGATTTCAATTTAGAGCTCTCTGTGTGTAAGCTGCGCACGGTGGCTCGGGCCCGGCTGTCCTGGCCCCGCACTGGGCAGGCGCAGTCATCACCAAGTCCCCTGAGCAGAGAAAACATCCGTCAAACTCCCCCAGAGTGACAGGTCTTCCCGGCTGGGATTAACTGCAACAGGTGCCTGGATGAACACTTCATGCATATTTATCAGGCAATCTCTCAGTTTGCTGAAGAACATTAGTACAATTGGTAACAAACTTTGCATTGATTTATGTGAGTACATACAAAACAGAAGGGCCCCCACGCCTTCCCAGACCGTGATTGCATTTCTCCGGAGAATCTCACTTTCCAATGATCTTGTTAGATATTGTTAGAAATTGATACATTTGCATACCATGAATGTTAAAACTCAGAAAATCTCAGCCGCCAATTAGAACCACCGAGTCTCTCCCTAATTAATCAGACAGAGCAGCTCCAGGTGGCTTTTCTGGAGCTGAGCATTAGCCAAAGCCTTTGTATTTATTGATCCTGACAATAACCCCCCTCGTCCCCACCCGCCCCAGCCAGAGTCAGCACCTACAGACCCTTCTAGGGCACAGAAAACTCAGAGCACTTGGGGGACTCAAGGCGGAACCAAGGTGTGAGTCCTTGGGACAGATGACTAAATCATTTGTGGTCCTGCCTTCACTTGTAAACGTGTTAAACTTCAGAAATTGCTCAGGGCCCAGGAAAATCTAGCACTTCTCAGCCTCCAGATGGTGCCTTTCCCGAGTCATCGAGTGAGTTTTGTGCCATGAGTCCTTGCTGAGGAGCATGGCACGCTCGGCCCTGCAGACAGACAGGCAGGCGGGCAGGTGTGGAGGGAGAACCCTCTGTAAATTCAGGAAGGAAACGTGACATTTGGGAAACACTGGTAGTGGCACCTCTGAAGTCCACATCAGGAGGGGTGAGCTTTGTGAGAAGGGAACCTGAAGAGGGAGGCGGGGAGACACGTGTGCTTTGCCTAAATCCGCTGGTAAAATAGCAGCGCATTTCAGAAAGGTCAGAGTCTGCGTTCTCAGACTCGAGCTCCTTGGAGCAAGTTGATTCTCGTGTCTGAATGTGGAGCGGAATAAGCCAGAGGAGGTGTGGGCCCCGCTTGCAGGGAGGGGTCTCCTGTGCACAGGGACACAGATGTCCACATGCGTCTGCAAGCTGTACCATGTACCTGCTCCAGCTCACGGCTGGCCAGTGTGCCCGTGCTCTGGCCACCAGCAGGGGCAAGTTCGGCCCTGTGTAACACGGCGCCTTCACTCTCCCCCCCCACCATGCCTGAGGCATCTGCGAACCCCGACTTTGAGGTGGAGGGAGGGGGCGGTCCTACCTTTAGCCTGGTCTGATGTTCGTGACTTTGGCCCAGGCTTAATTTGTCTGTTATGGTAGGAGGGATGTTGAGCAGATGGACTAATTGGTCGCCACTTCCCAGAGACCTGGATGATAAATGAGCTGTCCCCACTGGCTAAACATTCTGCTGACAGGCCAGCAGCCCGGTCTGAATCCCACCAACACTGCAATTAGTGGCTCTAGCCCCAAGCTCACCAGTTTGGAGAGTTTAAAGTTCATTAAGAGTTTAAATAAATCCATTCATTTAGGTTTACCTAAAAGAGTTTTCTGTAATCACCTTCATTACATTTTTTTTTAATGGGGTTGGGAAGGATAGTAATTAGGAAAAATTTGTTTCAGCCCCGGGCGCTTGTGCAGCTCTACACAAATATGTCACCCTGTCACACTCCCCACAGTCTGGAAGTGACTCAGGCCCAAGCCTCAGCCCCAGCTGTAAGTCACAGCTTGCCGAGGCTCAGAGGCAGGCATGGAAGCCCATAATTCCAGAGAGCCCTGGACGGAAGGGCCCTGCTGGCTGCGGCAAGAGGAGAAGGCTCCTGCGTGGGCCTCCGGGGTAGAGCATCCTGATTGCAAGTGTCACTTTCTACTTTGGTCCCCAGGAGTCCCGCACCTTTGCCTGGTGTTGTCTCTGCATTTACTGCTCCTCAAACCCACCCCGTCCCATCAGGCTTTCAAAATTAGCTCCAAAGCTTCTGTTAGGGTTTCCGATGATGGATGCAGATGCTGGATAATTGCTCCCCTCTCGGTCTGTCCGTGGGAAGACACAGTCAATAACACCATGATGCGGTTAGTTTAGACATTTCATTAGGTAGAATATTGTCAATGGCGTTCGGAGTGAAGCTCATTTCTGTAATATCACAATGGATAAGCCTTGATTTTAAATGTACTGGGCTAAAAACCTACATGTCATGAATTTTGCAGTCGAAACGGATAGATTCTTATTATGTTAGACTTCCTGGGCATTGAATAATTTGTGTCATAAACTAGTTTCTAATAAAATCTGCAGATAAAATTACGAACATTGAGTGTCTGTTGTGCAGAGTGGAAATTTCCCAGGCTTCTGGCTTTGGGAGTTGGACTTTGGGTTTTCTCAGCAGCAACTTGAGATGTTTTCGTTTCCTTCCTAATTGGAAAAGACAATTGCTCAGAAGCAACCGCCAGAAGCTCTCTGTGGTATCTCTTGAGGGGGGTACCTTGCCTCCATGTGGGGTCACCGCCCTGTGAGGTGGGGTCCTCCTGGTGAGTCCTGGCTGCTGTTGGTGGTGGTCACCTGCCTGGCATGTTCACTACTCTGCCGAGGTCAGAGTCCACCTGCCCTGTTCACTGAATCCCTCACATCTGCACCAGAGCCTGAAATTCCAGGGCCTAGGAAGTTTGTCTGTCTAGGAGCTGGCTTCTCAGGGGACCCGATGCACACTCCCAGGCCCTCTGGAGCTCTTTGCAGCAGCCTGGGAGGCCCCCCTTCAGGAAGGCCCCATCTGTGTGTCCTGGGAGCTCTCTGTGCAAAGTGAGTGTCAGGGAGGAGAGGGACTTGGCCAAGGGTCCCACCTGCCCTGTAGAAGTGGGGAGGAGTGGCTACAAAGTGGGGATGCTGGTGCCCCACCCTACTCATTCTCAGCCTGAGCCTGCTGGGGCTGGGATGACCGCCGCCCCCCTCCATGGGAAAGGTCGGCCAGGTCACTACTATGGCTCAGAGTTGAATGCACCTTTCACTCTCTCTGTGTCCAGGAGTCCCCGTGGTGAGACTGCCAGGTGCTCCAGGCCATAGAGTGGAGCTGGGTGGGCCCTCTCAGAAGGTCATGCAGAGGACAAGATGGGCAGCTGTCTTGCATTGGTTTGGGAATCTTTTTACAGATTCTGAATATCCATTATTTCCCCCTTTTTCACACCACCCCTTTCCCTGAATTTTGATTAAAATTTGTGCCACGGCACCACTGCTCTGGTCAGGTAAAAAATGGGAGACTCTGCCAAGGAGACCCCTGGTCTGCCCAGGAACAGCAATCCCTGTGATTTAGGGCGATTGCAGCCCAGCTGTAATGACGCGTATTAAACCTCCCTGCAGAGCCTGTGGAACATTTGATTCAGAAACAGATGACGCTGAGCCTGTGATGCAGGAGAGAGAAATAGCAGCTAATTTAACCAGTGAATCAGCGGCCAGACAGCACAGCATAGATCACACAATTTGAAGTACTGGGTAATGGAGAAACCGAGAGTCGTAAAAAAAGCTTGAAACTCTTGAGGACGGCCCAGGCCCCAGGCTGCCTCCAGACCTTGCAAAGGAACCCTGGGGGGAAAGACAGGCTGTGGTCAGCACGGACCTTGCTCCAACATGCCGCCTTCCCAGCCAGCCCCGGCCGGGAGAGTGTGTGCCAGCCTGTGCCACTGCCTCACAGTGGCATGAGAGTGTCCCCAGCCATGGAGTTAGCCAAAGGGAAGGGAGGATTCAGGCTCCTCACTGTTGCTGTGAGACCGTGGTCAGAGTACTGGACGCTTCTGGGGAGTGCAGGCAACACCTGCTGCATCGGTAGGGTGCATCACTGCCTGTGAATTAGAACAGAGTTCAGAGCAAAGTCTCCGGGTCTACCTGGGGGACCGCAGGCATGTGGCAAAGGCCTCACGTGGCCTTGGTTCTGCATTTCAAACATGGGTTTACGTGACGAGTAACAAAGGTGGGGGGCTGAGCATGCTGTGTAGGGAGCCCCCACTTGCGTCCCTGTTTCCTCACAAATTTAATGCTCTGAGTGTCCGGCCGGCTCCCAGGTGGGCTGGTGGGGAACCTGCCCTAGATGTCATCTTCTCCCCACATACCCTGCATCCTGGAGCTCATCTCTGGGTGGACAAGTGGGAGCCACAGTCTTCTCGGGACACTCCTCATGCTCCCAGTTCAGATCTTCCCAGGTTTGTTCCTTAAAGAATAATGTTTAAATCTCCAGTTCCGTTCACAGGTTGGGCAGAAACTTTTAAGTAGCCTTTTCCTGAATGTGTCTCATGGTGTGGAGTTCCCTGAGGTGACGCGCGGGGGAGAAAAAGGGGTTCCCGCCGATGGTGACCGTAATCTCCCTCAGGTGATCACTTGACCCCACTGGGGACGTGGTACTTTGCTCAAAGGCCTTTTCCTTCCCTCAAATGCAAACCCTGCTTCGTCCTGGTTTGACTCATCACGTGTTCTCATTTTGAAAGAAAGGGGGAAAAAAGACAAGCAGAAGCTCACTTCTGGCAATCTTATGTAAATGCCCACGTGCGGAAAATAGAGGGTGCCCAGTTCAGAAGGGCAGGCAGAAATGTCCCGTCACATTTGCTAAACCTCTAAATCAAAATTTTATGATGCCAAAGAGTTCGCTCAGTCGCTAGTCTGGTGATTTTTATGGGATTCATTTTTCTGAAGGGAAAGGGGGAGGTGAAATAGGAGTCGTTAGCCCGGCCGTTTCGGAGGATAAACACACAGTCCCCAAATAGGAAACACAAACAGCTTAAAGGCAAGGGGACCCGTCGAAGCAATCGAGTGGAAAATAATATAGCAGAGCCGTGGTTTGTCAACGTCAGCCGCGTCAAGGCCGCTGACTTAGGGGCACCAGGCCCGCTGGGACCCCCGCCAAGCCCCGGATGCCACTGGGTTGAGGGGTTGCAGTTCTGGGAGGAGGTGCCTGCGGGAGCCAGGAGGACAGTGAGTCCTGAGGAGGAGAATGAAGCTCTGGGGATGTCCTACTCTTCTCTGAGGAAATCAAGGTGGATGTGGAGGTTTCTGGGGGGACAGGGGCAAGGCATGTTGCCAAGCGCCTCGTTTTACGTTGATTCTGAACATCTGGGCTTGGCGGTCCCATGACGGGAGTGAGTGTGGGGCACAGGCCTTTAGAACAAAGCCACGTTCATTCACCCGCTCTCTCCTTCCTTGCTCGTGTAACAGTCAGGAGCTCTGTGTTAGGGCCCTCCGGGGAAACGGCATCAGCAGGATGTGTAGACACAGAAATTTCCTGTAAGGAATCGACTCCCCAGAGTAAGGCGGCTGGCAAACCCAACTCTGCAGGGTGGGCTCAGGCTGGAGACGGACCCAGGAAGGGCCAGTGCTGCAGCTCATGGTCAGAGGCCTCTGCTGCAGAGCCCTGGCCTGGGAGGTCTGTCCTCAGTGCTCAGAAGACCTCTGCTGAGGGAACCAGGCCTGGCCATGTCGCTGAGAGCCACCTGCTTCTCCTCTAGTCCACCACTTGGAATATTAACCTCAACCCTGCATCAAGAGTGATGCTGGACCACATCTCCATCTTCAGGTGCCATGGACATGCGCCACAACCTATCACGACTCTGAGTCACAACAAATGTGGCCAACTCCCTGGAGGCTAAGAATGAGGACTCCCGGGGAGCACGTCAGATGCAAACCCTCAGACAGTGACGGGGGCACACAGTGCCATGGTGGTGGACACCAGGGGGCCACACTTGTCAAAAAGGCACGTCTGTGAGCCCACCAGCATCTCAGTTCTCTGTTGTGTCCTCAGAAGTGACACGCGTAGCCTGGGAGATGCTCAGAGTTCTGACTCCTGCCACAAAGCGTCTTCCGCTCTGGGCTTTCAGCTCTCTGGACCACAGAGAAGGTGCCACTACCATGTCCCTTCCTCCTGGTGTCCTTGTTTATGTAAGGGGGCAAATCATCTCTCCAGCTGCCCTCCAGCCCCTCCAGGAAGGGACATGGTTTCTCCCAAATCCTTCCATCAGGACAGGGATATGCAAAGTGGCCTGAGTGCTAGTGGGGGCTCTGGTGACCCAGCTGAGGCCCCCCACTTGGTGGGTTTGGCGGCTGTGGGGACCCTCAGTCAGACTGGGTGCAAAGAGCTAGCTGTTTCCAGGCTTAGCACATGGACATGAACGTGGTGTTTATTCCTGTAATTATTCATTTATCTTGCCTGCGTGGTTGAGAACTGGTGCTGCTTTGGCAGGGTCCGTCCTGCTGACGGGTGGGGATTAATGTGGAGGGGATTGGTGATTGAAGCTCATCTTCGCCCTGGGTTTCTGGGGAGGTCAGCACAGCGTTTGGGCTCAGTGACAAGCTGTCCCCAGGGGCAGGAGCTATGGGCGATGGGGCTCCCGCTCTAATTGCTTTCCGGAGTAGTTTTGCTTTAATTGGCTGCCCTGTGGTTGTGGAGACCAGAGGCCACGTCATGTTGGCACCCAAGGATCTCTTAATTTCCTAGGATACTCAGTGTGGCAACTTGCTCTCCAACGAGTTTCTTCCAGTCACATGGCACCTAATAAGCTAAGCCCTCTTAGCCCTGCCTGCGTCCAGAGAGGCTCGACTTTTCCTGCCTCTTTTCCTGCCTTTCACTTTCATTTGTTTGCAAGCTCCTCTGACTGCGGCACCTGCTGGGTAGACCCCAGGGGACAGTCGTCTTCACTCTGCAGCTGGGCTCCAGCACCTTCCCTGGTGCCTTGTTTTACTAAGAAGAAGCAGATGGACAGAGGGACAGATGGATCTCAAGGTGACATTCTCTCACGCTCATTGGAAGGGCCAGCAGGTGACTGCCTGAGGCTCATTCCCCTAGTATGGTTCTTGGGCTGGTCATTCCCTAATTCTGGGGGAGAGCAATCTGAAGCTCTTCAAATAACCCCCCAGATCTTGGAAACTGTTTGCTGGACACAGTTGCTGCTGCCCCGGGAAAACATTGTACCAAAGCACCTCCTTGATCTCACTCAGGCCCCAGCTGCTAGAAAGGGTGGTGGAGATGGTGGAGATGTCAGGAGACAGTGGAGCAGTGAGGGCAACCCCTGCAAGGCAGGGCAGTGAGGGCTCAGGAGGACATACCCGGTCATCCTTAGGGCAACTACGAGGGTGCAGGCTTTGAAAAGAAACTGCCCCCCAAAGAAACCATGCAAGTGAAGACGCCGTGGGCCTCATCCTGACCATTCTCGGGGGTCGTCCAGGCTCTTCTGCGGCCCACTGGCCCCAGGTTCCAGGCCAAATGGGGTGATGGTGGCCGTGTTTCTTACCTTCCTGTGACTTGTTTTCTTATCTGGGACTGGCGGACTCCATCAGCCACCCCTGGGAGCTCCTGGGCACCCCTGGCAGGTGACTGGGTGATGGGTACCGGTTGAGCAGGTGCAACACAAGTGCTTTTATGTAATTCTTCCAGGCTGCTCGGAATCTCGCAGGGGGTTCCCAGGACTGGGCTTCTCTACTGTTTCTCCGTCCTTATTAAGAGGGATGATAATGTTTCTAACCCAGGGTGCTGCTCCAGAGGAGAGGAACCCCGTGCTCCCCTGTATCTCTCTGCTCTCTTCCCTCCCCTCCCCCTTCCCGCTGTCTCCCTCTCTCCATCTGTCTCTATCTCTCTGACTCTGTCTCTGTTCCTATCTCTCACTATTTCTACACATGAGCTACTGCAAAGGCTGCTCTAACGGGGTCTCCCCATGGGTCTCAGGCCCCACAGCATCCTCCCTATGTGGAAGACAGAAAAACAGCCACTAATGTCACCCACATCCCGATCCCTGTGACTGTGCTACGTTATGTGACAAGAGGGACTTGGCTGCTGGAGTTGGGGTGTGGACTTTAAGCTGTGGACATTATCCTGGTTTACCTTGTGGGCCCCATGACCTTGAGACATAGCAGAGGAAAGCAGGACAGTGAGAGACACACAGCACAGAAGAGGGAAAAATGTGACAGTGACGTGGCCTGGAGTTGGGGGCCATGAGCCAAGCTGTGAGCATGCCTTCCAGAAGCTTGGAACAGCCTCTGCTGACAACTGGCCAGGAAACAAGGACCCAGGTCCTGCAGCCCGAGGAACTGAATTCTGCTGGAGTGAGCAAGGATACAAGTCCAGCCTGAGAGCTGGTGACCCACAGCCCTGCCTTCCTGGACTTGGCCCAGTGAGTCTCATGCTGAACTTCTGACCTCCAGAACTGTGAGATGACACATTCTTGTTGCTTGAGCCTCTGAGTTTGTGGAAGATTATTGTGGCAGCAACAGAAGACCAATGTACACAGGGAGGCGGGCAGCCATCCTCAACCCCGGCCCCCAGACCAGACTCATCACTTACTGAACTACTGGCCCTGGTGCCCCTCTCCTGCCCAGGACCCGCCACCCTCAGCCTTATCACCCTCCACATGCGAACCCCTACAACCCAGTTTTCTCTCTTAGGAACCAAATGAGGCTGCCCATTAAACCGTCTTTCCATCAGCCCATTTACTCATGCACCCGTCCATCCATCCACTCACACGTCTATCCATCCGTCCATCCACCCACCCATCCATTTACCCATTCATTCATCCACTCATGCATCCATCCATCCACCCATCCATCCATCTATCCATCCATCCATCCATCCATCCACCCATCCATCCATCTATCCATCCATCCATCCATCCATCCACCCATCCATCCATCTATCCATCCATCCATCCATCCATCCACCCATCCATCCACCCACTCACACAGCTATTCATCCACCCATCCACCCATCCATCCATCCATCCATCCATCCATCCATCCATCCATCCACCCACTCACACAGCTATTCATCCATCCATCCATCCATCCATCCATCCATCCATCCATCCATCCAACCACCCACCCACACACACAGCAATACATCCAACCATCCATACACCCACCCAACCAACCACAAACCCAGGCAGACAAACACACAGACATACATCCACACATCCATCCATCCATCCACCCACCCACCTATCCATCCATCCATCCATCCATCCATCCATCCATCCATCCATCTATTCATCCATCCATCCTTCAACCC
>CAUYTI010085033.1:0-78339 GCA_963575145.1 Galago senegalensis
AACTGGTAGTGAATGGATAGTCCTTTATTTTCTTAAGAAAAAAAATGGGGAAAAAATCCCACTAGGTCCTGACTTCCTTAGTCTGAGAGCCAAGATTATAGTAAATCATGAAAGTAGAATCAAAATAAATTTTTTTGAAAAATGTTAAAATTTTTTTTAAAACAAAGTGCATGGCTTGGCATCCCAACAGACTGGTTATAGGGCCAGCCATATCCATCGAGGCTGGCAGGTTCGAACCCAGCCTGGGCCAGCTAAACAATGACAATTGCAAGAAAAAATAGCTGGGGCATTGTGGTGGGTGCCTGTAGTCCCAGCTACTTGAGAGGCTGAGGCAAAAGAATTGCTTAAGCCCAAGAGTTTGAGGTTGCTGTGAGCTATGTTGCCAAGGCACTCTACCCAGGGCAACAGAGTGAGATTCTGTTTCTAAATAAATAATAAATACATAAAATAAAAACCAAGGTGCATCATAAATACATTAGGGATAATTTGTTTACAAACTCATACTTAAAATTGTGTAAAATGGGAAGGCAAACTCCCAGTTGGGCAAACTTCCATCTGTCAGGAAGACATGTCTAAGTTGGTTTTCTTTTCCACTTCCCAAAATGGCTTTCCAGTGGTTTCAATGTTTTATTTTTAGGGAATTTTGTTGGGCCCTGGGTAAATTAATGTCTGTTGCTACTTACAAATGTTTGTTTTCTCGTGGCGCTGGAGTGAAATGATGTTTTTCTTCTTTTGTCTCTGCATAAGCCTTCATTTTGTTTAGAGAAAATTAAAACCTCCTATTGCTAAAAATAAGGGAGATGAATTGATCGTTAAATGTATTAAATAAAAACATTCTACTGGGCTGAATATGAGAATAGAAAAACATAAAAAGCACCATTATAATATATTCCACTTTTCTTAATTTGACACTAAGCGGCTTGCTTTCCTTTATACATAGCCAACATCAGCTCACCAGAAGGTTGGTAGTTAAGAAGCAAGCTGTTAAATATTAAAGCCATATCTATGTAATTGAATGTTTTGGGTATGGCTGTGTTCTAAATATATCCTATTAAGATACTGTTCTACAGTGATATTTAATTACTGACATCGAATCATGTTACTGCTGTTTCTTTAACCAAGCGAAAATATGAAGTGCTGGAAAGAAAACAGTTTCATTTTAAACAGCAACATTTTATTAATCTCCACAATAAAACTCAACTCAAATCTCCAAATGAAATCATACCATTTTTCAAGATGGCCCTTCTCTGTTTGGTAATCCTTGCGTAAGGCTGAGATACATGGCTATACTTAAAGCATTAAAACCTCCTCACAAATAATGCACACGATAAAAGTTAATTATGCTTGTTTATGACATCAAAATAAAATCCTAACTATGAAATTCACAAGGAGAATTTCACAGTCAACTGTGAAACATGATTCTTGATGTTTATGGCTGTAACATTTTTTAGTACCATAGACAACTTGGGAAGACATTAAGGCTATAATCAGATAATAATAATATTTTTCACTTGTCTAGTGCTTTCACAAATTCACAAACATTGCCTCATTTTATCATAACAGCAGGGCTGTGAATTAGGCGGGGAAGATATTGTTACAATCATTTTACATATGGGGATTTGAGGCCATGGAAATTTGTATGACTTGTTCACAACGCAAGTTAAGTGGCAAAACTGAAATTAATGATCTAAGACTCTTCATTTCAATTCCTGAGAATTAGAAACTAGGTTAAATGTTAGGAATTTTATAGTATGTTTCTAATGGTTAATCTTTCATTTTTTAAATTAAGAGGATGATATTTAAAGTGAGGTGGCAAAAATGACTTGATCAATAAATATTTTCTCTCAGTCCAGACATACTAAAAGTTCTAAACTCATGCCAATACCACACAGAGTAGCTCTTAAAACAAAATTAAAAAGCCATCTTGATTAGAAAATAGTATTTTAAAATCAAAATCCTGCTTCTTTTTCTTTTTTTTTGAGACAGTCTCACTTTGTCACCTTGGGTAGAGTGCTGTGGCATCACAGCTCACAACAACCTCAGACTCTTGGGCTTAAGTGATTCTCTTGCCTCAGCCTCCCAAGTAGCTGGGACTACAGGTGCCCACCACAACACCCAGCTATTTTTTGTTGCAGTTGTCATTGTTGTTTAGCTGACCTGGGCTGGGTTCGAACCTGCCAGCTTCGGTGTATGTGGCTGGTGCCATAACCACTATGCTATGGGCATCAAGCCAAAAATCCTGCTTTTTGATTTTTTTCTCACCCTCACTTTATTTCCTCTTACAAACAAGTTCATGTCTATCAAAAAGAATTGAGTGCTTTTTGTTCCTAATATCTCTGTATAAATGCAGAAGAGAAAGCAGAAAGCAAAAATGATGCACCTTGAATGCTTAAATAATTTTCCAAAGGTGCCACTGATGAGTCCTGGCATTAGGCCACATTCATAGTGAAGGAGTTGGTAAAAGTTGAAGTTTGATCATTGAATAAGAAACTGGTAGGCTTTAAGAATTAGGATGAGAGGGGAAAAAATTGTGTACGCCACTGTCTCATCCCACCTATCAAGATATTCAAAAGAAATGAACCGACCAACTTTATAATTTTATGACTATGGATTAGAATATCGGCCTGCTAATCTAATAGGTAAAGGGCAGTTTAGCTAAATAGATGGATGAAAGTTGAGTATGTGAATTCACCTTTCAGAATGGTTAATCTAACTTGTAGTGAACTAACTTCTGATTTAATCTTTCTAATTATCTGAATCAGTGGTGCAGCAAACTTTTTATTTATTTATTTACTTATTTATTTTGTAGAGGGCCAGACAGTAAATATTTCAGGCTTGTAGAGTGTACAGTCTCCACTGCACCTGCCAGACTCTGCCACTGTAGCAGAAAGCAGCTGCGGCCAACATGTGAGCTAGTGGATCAGCTGTGTTTCAATAAAACTTTACTGACAAAAACAGGTAGCCACAGGCTGTAGTGTGCTGACCCTTGATCTGAACCAATTGGGTTTTGTTGTTTGGGGATTATCTAGGAAACATTATGACAAAAGAATTAATTTGATTACATCTTTCCAACCATTTGTTTCAGCATCCACACAGAGGCCAAAGTCTGTCAACTGTATTTTCTTGTCGAATAATAGCATTACAGTGAAATCGTCTTTGCTCTTTTTCATCTTGAGTTTCTTCCCCACAAACATTCAATTCAATTCATTGACATTACTGCGAGGTTATAAGCAACATTCTTGGCACTGGAGAAAGAACTTGAAGACAAATGCCTCCCTTCTGGGGGGACACTAATTAAGGTGACTTCTGCAAACAGAAGTGAGTGTTGTGCAGCTGACAAGGATGTTTGAAACAAAAGAGTAGGGCTGACAGGGGGTGGACAGAATAATGGCCCTCAGAGATGTCCTAATCCCTCACAACCTGTGCATTTGTGGCTGTACCTGGCAAACAGGACTTCTAGAGATGTGATCAGGTTAAGGATCTTGAGATGGGGTGATAATCCTAGATCATCTGGGTGGGCCCAGTGCATTCACAGAGGTCTTAATAAGGAAAAGAGAGAGGCAGGAGAGTCAGCCACAAAGATGGAGGTGTAACTTGGGAACAGAGATCAGACGGATTTGAAGAAGGAGACCACAGCCAGGAAATGCAGGCAGCTTCTAGAAAGAAGGAGAAACAAATTCTCAACAGCTTCTAGAAGGAACAGCACACTGGCACCCTGATTTTAGAATTCCTGACCTCCAGAATCGTAAGACAGTAAGTGTGCTGTCTTCCATCCCTACATTTTTGGTAATTTGTTACTATTGCAATAGGAAATGCATATGGTGGGTTAGGAGAAGGAGGGTTAATTCTGCTGAGTGGAGTAGGAGGTAGAAAGGACCAGCAGGGGGGTCCTGAACCGGTATGGAAAGACGAAGTTGTGTTCTGGATGCAGAGAAGGTTTAGGGAGAAAAGGCCATTCTAGGCAGAGGGAGCAAGGCAGGGACTGATTCAGAGGCACAAAACAGGCTAGTGTCTTTGGGCGATTTTGAGAAACTTGCTAATTCACTCCCTAACTTATTTGCTTATTCATTTATCATTTTAGAGACAGGGTCTCACTATCTCTCTGTCACCCAGACTGGATGGAGTGCAATGGTGTGATAGCAGCTCACAGTTGCTTCAAACTCCAGGGTCACTTGATCCTCCTGTCTCAGCCTCCCAAGTAGCTGAGATTTCAGGTATGTGCCACCACATCAGCTACTTTTTATTTTATTTTATTTTTATGAGACAGAGTCTCACTCTGTTGGCCCTGGCTAGAGTGCCATGGCATCATCATAGCTCACAGCAACTTCAAACTCTTAAATTTATGTGATCCCTCTGCCTCGTTTCCCAAGTAGCTAAGAGTACAGGTGTCTACCACCATGCCCAGCTAATTTTTCTATTTTTAGCAAAGACAGGGTCTTGCTCTAGCTCAGGCTGGTCTTAAACTCCTGAGTTCAATCAATCCACCTGAGTTGGCCTCCCAGAGTGCTAGGATTACAAATATGAGCCACTTTACCTGGCCTACACTAGCTAATTAAAACATTTTAAAAAGTATGTAGAGATGGGGGGGGGTCTCACTTTGTTGCCCAGGCTAGTCTCAAATTCCTTTTCCTCAAATGATTCTCCCACCTCAGCCTGTTAAGATGCTGGGATTACAGGTGTGAGTTACCACGCCCAGCCTTCACTTGATAATTTAATATCCTGGTTTGTTCAAGCAGGGATTTGGGGAGAAAACAATGGTAGTGTGTGTGTAGAGGAGAGGGGGATAAACTTGAAAGTCACTGTGGTGGGCAAGCAGTACATCCTTGTTCTGCCCCAAAGCCCCCAGTGTCATAGCTAGAAGAAAAGGGACCATATCACAAAATCCCAAAATCACAGATGCTGACATGGTTGTGGAGAAAAGGGAACACTTCTACACTGCTGGTGTGATTGCAAACTAATACGTTCCTTTTGGAAAGACATCTGGAGAACACTTAAAGAACTGAAAATAGACCTGCCGTTTGATCCTAGAATTCCTCTATTAGGTATATAGCCAGAAATTACACTACAATAAAGATATTTGTATCAGAATGTTCATTGCAGCCCAATTCATAATTGCTAGGTCATGGAAGAAGCCTAAGAGCCCATCGATCCACGAATGGATCAATAAAATGTGGTATATGTATACCATGGAATACTATGTAGCCATTAAGAAAGATGGAGACTTTATCTCCTTCATGTTTACATGGATAGAGCTGGAGTATATTCTTCTTAGCAAAGTATCACAAGAATGGAAGAAAAAGTATCCAATGTACTCAGCTCTACTATGAAACTAGAAACCCATAGGAAAGCTAGAACCCAATTTTAGTCGAGGAATATGGGGAGACGAGAAAGGGAGGGGAGGGGAGGAAGGCGGATGGGTGGAGGGTGGGTGATTGGTGGGATCACACCTATGGTTCATCCTATAAGGGTGCATGGGACTCTCTCTAAATGTGGAATATAAATGTCTTAACACAATAACTAAGAAAAAGACATGAAGGTTATGTTAACCAGTTGGATGAAAGTACTTCAAATTGTATACAGAAACAGTACACTGTACCCCATGATAGTATTAATGTACACTGCTATGATTTAATAAAAAAAATTTAAAAAAAAGAAAAGGGACCAAGCCAGCAGCTCTGTTCATTGTCACTGAGATTCACTGCTCTTTGCTGTGTCCCTCAAGTGGGACTTGCAGAAGGGATGCAGAAGGGTTGCAAAGTGTATGTGTGTGTTCATGATGAAGACTGGCAATGAAATAGATATTAAAAAGAGTGTATTTATAACTTGAATGTTAATTTATTCAATAAACTCTTTTGGACCAGAAAATAAACTTCCAGTACCTACCACTATACAAATATATGGCCACAAATCAGGATAAGTGTGTACAAGACCCATGCATGGCCTGTTAGGAACCAGCCACACAGCGGGAGGTGAGTGCAGCGGGGTGAGCCAGTGAAACTTCATCTGTATTTACAGCCATTCCCATCACTCCCGTCACTGCCTGAGCTCTGCCTCCTGTCACATCAGTGGCATTAGATTTTCACAGGAGCATGAACCCTACTGTAAACTGACCATGCAAGAGAACTAGGTCACAAGCTTCTTATGAGAATATAATGTCCCCTCTATCCTGCCCTCCATACATGGAAAAATTGTCTTCCATGAAATCAGTCCCTGGTGCCAAAAAGTCTGGGGACTGCTGGCTTATGGAAGGGAACTACTACTGCCGTGTTTCCTTGAAAATAAGCCCTACCCCCAAAATAAGACCTAGTGATGGGCCATGCATTTCAGTGCAGAGAGGAAGACATCCTTTGAAAATAAGCCCTAGTATGTCTTCTGGAGAAGAAATAAATATAAGAGAGTGTCTTATTTTCGGGGAAACACAGTGGTTGTCAAAGCACATTAGTTTTCCTTAAACAGAAAATGAAAAAAAAAAAAAAAAGCAACAGGGTAGCGCCTGTGACTCAAAAGAGTAAGGCTTCGGCCCCCTATGCTGGAGGTGGTAGGTTCAAACCCAGCCCTGGCCAAAAACTGCCAAAAAAGCAACAGTTTTGTTTTTTTTTTTTGAGACAAAGTTTCACTTTGTTACCCTTGGTAGACTGCTGTGGTGGCATTGTAGCTCACAGCAACCTTAAACTCCTAGGCTCATGCAATACTCCTGCCTCAGCCTCCCGAGTAGCTGGGACTATAGGCTCCCACCACGCCTGGCTGTTTTTAGAGATCTGGTCCCACTCTTTTGCTCAGACTGGTCTCAAAGTCCTGAGCTCAAGCAATTCACCTGCTTTAGCCTCCCAGAGTGCTAGGATTAAAAGCATGAGCCACCACACCCAAGCCTCTGAAAGTGTTGATTTTTTTAATTGAGCATATTATCAGTAATTTGCTAAAAATATCTATGTATACTGGGCTCATGTAGGAGACATATTCCACTAAAGAAAGGAAATATGGATTTTGGTCATGTGGATGGAGTTAAGTTTGTTGTCAGAGAAGTATGCTGCCAATCGTTGGTTGTTCCTGTTCTTGCTGCAAAGAAAACGTGAAACGAACACTAATTGCTCATTTGAGAAACGACTTCGCTCTGACAATGCTAATTAAGAAATGAAAGTTTATTTGAACTTTTTTTGCATTCAAACCAGAAATGTGGTTCCAGGAAAAAGAAAAAAAACTTTTCAAGTGGGATCAGTTCCAATTAAAGTAGACTTCATCCACCATTGAAACAGAACAACAAAGGAAAAAGATAGTTGGTGAGGGTTTCAAATGCTCACTTTTCCTTTATAAAGTTAGAGTTCTGTTTCCTACTGGTTAGTCCAGAGTGCTGTATTTGAATGGAAGCTCCTTGGACGTGAGAATTTTATTTATTTATCATTTCTGATGCAGAATCTTACATACTGTAGGTATTTAAGAAAGCGAATACATGAACAAATTTTAAAAGTGGATTAAAAATAAAGAAATGGATTGCCTTGCTTTATACTAGAAGAATTGGAAGAAAGAGTAGAAATATTTGATTTGCATTTTAACCCTGTTATTGCCGTATCTCCTTTGGCCACATTTTAAGATGTTTTCCAAATTATCCAGATGATTTAGATTTTTACAAATCTATTGTAATAGATTTTTTTTTCAATTAATGGCCCTTTTGTTGTAAGACTAACACCATTTTTTTCCCTAGGGGCCACTCAACAAAAGCCTCCCAGTTCCACACCAGGTTCTTGAACAGAAATTCAATCCTGGCAAACTATTGAAATTCTGATCCCTTTCCCCCTCCAAGTCTGTGCTGTGAGGGAGGATATCATTTTGCTGAACTTGTAATAAGATTCCGTCATTCTGATAAATATAAATTATTTATCACTTATTCCCCATTTTACGGGCTGGCTGGTATTTAGAATTATATTACTCGGTGCCATAATGCAGCCTTTCCCACTTCCCACAGTCTTGAGACCTCTGCTAACGTGACAGATTGGCCAGTGTGACTTTTGAACAGACACATGGAGTGATTGTATCATTTATTCCCAGTCACTTGCTGCATTAGCAGCCTTTACGGAGGAAGGAATCATAGTAGCCATTTTTCGCCTTCAAGGGCACAAGCAAAGTGATATGAGTCTTCCGTGACTGAGAGATTGGTTTGACTGGTTGGCAATGATGCAGCAACGTTCTCCAAGAAGAAGACCACGTGAGCTATGTGGGTCGTTATTTTTCCGTAACAACCTGATGAGGCACCTTCAGCTAGTTCAAATCAAAGAGGATCTGGGAAGAGGTCCCCTGGCAGATAGCAGAGCTTCTAATTCCAGAGAGAGAAATATGAGTGTCCTAGGAAACCGAAGATCAATGCGCAGCGACTTGCTGAGGTTATTAACTCAGACACCCTTATGTTGACCTCCAGAGCCCAGCAGCTCTATTCCTGGGGGTGAGCAGAGTTTAGCAGAAAGTAGGCATAAAAGCAGAGAGAAAGGAGAGGGTTTCATCTGATTATTTAAAACCCTGAGAGCTGAAGGCTTTCCACTGCCAAAGATGCACAAAACAACAACAACATCAACAAAAAACTGAAGCAATACTGGAACTGCGACAGTGGCAAGGCGTTTGCATCTCCCTTCAAGCAAGGCAAAGAGAGTCCAGGTTGGAGAAGATCCCCTAGGCAAAGATGGGAGCAGCAGCCTCAAGAATCAGGCAGCCGCATGTGTAATTCAGGTAGACAGTGCGCGTGCACGCTGATGGAACCGACGATGGATGCATTAATTAGAAGGGAGGTTCTGGCTAAAAGACAAGAAAAATGAAATAATCAATATGTCAGGGGAACTTGTTTGCGGTGATAGATGTAACAGCTGGTAACTGGTGATCCTTGGAAAGCGGTCAATATTGATGAAGCTAGATGGTCATTTGGGGGCGTTTTACGAGGGGGGCGGAGCAGAAAGGTGCTGCCCTCTCTGAATGAACAGACCCCCGCAGTGCTTTGCAGGAGCCAGTGAAATCTGAATGTGCCGTAGATTCCAAGGAGAAGCAACCTCGGGATTTATCCAGGCCGAAACGTCGTCATTCTAAGTCCTTCTTGGCACAATTACAGTTCCCTTTCACTCCCCACCTTCTCTTTTACCTCATTGTATATTCTTACAGTGAAAGAAAAATCGCCAAAGTGCCTCTCATAATGGTCTCCTTCTAGAATGTAAACTCTCTGAAGGTGGGGCGTGGGGGATCGGGGTGGACTTATATCCCCCTTCCAGAACAGCGTCTGGCGCTTAGTACCTGCTCTCCACACCTGTTTAATGAATTTCTGCGTTTCTCTTTCGGTTTTACATTTTGGTCCTAGTTAATTTCTGCTTACACTCCTGCTTCACTTTGCTGCCAGAAACCTGAGCTGGCTAGGACTAAAAACCTTTCTGCAGAGCTGAAAGCATCTCAGAGTTACCCACTCCTCCCCAAACGGTGGAGAGAATCCATTTTGTATCAATTCTGGATGTGGCATCGTTTAATCTGCACTTGGTTGCCTTTGCAATGAGGAGCTCACTTCCATTCAGGAATCCTTATTGCATTTCTGGGGATATTTAACATTTCTTATATTTTACTTTATATGCCATCTTGAAACTGTCATATACTCATGGTCTTATCTTACACCAACAGATGAAGTCTACAGAAAATCCATGATATAAAGAAAGACAAGGTTCCCCACCCCCCACCTCCCCAGGCTGAACAGAGTAAGCAGTGGACAGATTTCTTGCCATACTAACAGTCCACTTTTGGCTACAAGGTAATTTGAGGATGTCTGCTTTTAAAATGTCAGGCTCAGAAGTGAATCTGTTTTTTTTTTTTTTTAAGTAGTTTGACCAATGAAGAATAAACTATTCACTTCCAAGAACTGGAAAACAAATGCATTTGTAAAAGTAGCGATATCAGTATAGCCAAAACAAAATTTGTATCAGCCAGGCACGATGTTGGGGACCACTCCTAGCTGCTTGGGATGCTGAAGCAGGAGGGCTCCTTTCTCCAGGAGTTCAAGACCAGCCTCAGGAACATAGTGAAACTGTCTTATGAAAACCACAAACAAAGAGACAAAATCAACACTGTGTCAGGGACATTATTTCCAAAACCATCCTGATATTTTTCCCTTTTCGGTCAGGCTTCTATATCTGTTCCATGATCTTTTGGTTTTGGTTCTCATCCTAGCCTGTTGAGATTACCTTGGAGCTTGGTTATTATTCATTCCTGGGCATTCATTCCCCCAGATTTTTTTTTAGTATATATATTTTTTACTTATTTATTTTTATTTATTTATTTTTTGAGACAGAGTCTATGTTGCCCTCAGTAGAGTGCTGTGGCATCACAGCTCACAGCAACCTCAAACTCTTGGGCTTAAGCAATTCTCTTGCTTCAGTCTTCCAAGTAGCTGGGACTACAGGCGCCCGCCACAATGCCCGGCTGTTTTCTCCTTGCAGTTGTCATTGTTGTTCAGCTCTCCTGGGCCAGGCTTGAACCCGCTAGCCTTGGTGCATGTGTCTGGCGCCATAACCACTGTGCTACAGGTGCCGAGCCCATTCTGTCCAGATTTTGCATCATCGGCACAAGTACATACTAGGACTCCATGTTCCTAGTAAGGTAACATAAGGTAAGGCTGCCTCTAGATGTCCACCCAAGGTATTATAATGGAATGGAGTAGGAAATTCCCAGAGAGGGTATTTTGTCATCCCACTTGAAACTTTCTTTTCTCCAGTATTATCTCTGCGCAGTAGATACCCATTTCAGCTAACATTGAATTATCTTGTATATAAAGAGGTGCCTGATCTTGCCTTAATCAGGATGTATGTCTGAATGGCAGGCTCTTCATCTATAATTGTAGTAGTAGACCTATCGAGAAAGAAAATGTATAAGCCAAACACTCACCCCTTACTGTGAACGAGAAGCGTTACACTGTCCTAGAAAATCAGCCGCCTTCTGAGCTAGGCAGGAACACATAGACTCCTGAAAGCTATTTGATCAGTTCTTTATTTCAGGCTCAATCTATGAGCAGAGATTCTTAAACAAAACGGGATTCAGAATCACCTGGTGGGGAGCTTGTTAAAAAAGTGGACTCCTGCCCTCCACCTTCAGAGGTCCCAATTTAGGGGTGGATAGGGCTGGGGAAGTCGTGTCTCCACAGAGGTGCCTTCGGCTGTGCTGATGTGGTTGGACCACAGACTCCATGTGGGTGAGCAGTGCCGCACTGGGTCCATGTGATGTGGAGTTCACACCTGCTCTGGTTTTTTAGGGTCCCCCTGCAGTGGTGTCCACAACCAGGCTTCTCCCTGGAGCCCTGGCAAGCCCTATAATTTGCTCTGGACTATTACCTTTCTTCCTCCATGTTTAAGTTCACAAACCATCCTGTGGCTTACTCACTTGCTGCCTGACCTCCTAATGCACCTAAATGCGGTTACCTGTTTAAAACGAATGCTTAACCCACACCAGTTACTGGAGATAGGCTCAGGGGTCCCAGGAGGCTAAGGTGTGGCTTATCTTTGGATGGGTTGAACTTAGCAATACCATTCTGTGGTAACCTTTTCCACGTTTACTCAAAGACAGATCCAGATATATGGCCTGTGAGTCTGGTGACAATAATGCCATTTATTGAGCAATGACTATGGGCCAGGTAACTTTTATTTATTATCCTTTTTAATCTTCATATAAAGGGTCCATTCAGGATTCATGAGGCCTGAAGTTTATACAAGTCAAGAAGCTTTGTTTAAGAAAATAAATAAAAACTACAAATACAGTATTATGTACAGGGCCCTGGAGGAGACTGGTGTATTAATCAGGGAGTGGTCCCCCAAATTAGCTTCATTAGCTTCACTGCAGATCCAGCCGGGTCTTTGACTGAGATAGATGCACGTAGCCTGTGGCTCAGTTGTGGCAACTAGTTTGAATACCGTGCTGGGAATCACACAGCTGAAAAGGATAGAACTGAGATTGGAACCCAGGTGGGCCTCATTCACACCCTCTTCCCCAGTGTAACAGTGGGCCCCTGTCTGCTGCTCTCGGTTGTGTTGGCGTCTTGTCTCAGGACGTCCCTCTGTTCCCACAACTTGAAGACAAGGAAGGATGAAGGAATTTGAGGTGAGAAAGGACATTTAGTGGATTCGAAAGAAAAATGTATCTGTGAGGAAGTTTATAGGTGAGTGTGTTTTATCTCAGTCTCTCTAATCAGTTTCCCAAGGATGTACCAAATTAGGGGCCCAAGGGCTTCAAAGCTACTCTTTTCCTTTGCGTTTTGTTTTTACAAAATGGGAAACAGAGACTAAAATGGGATTTTGTTATTTAAGGATATTTAGCACAAAAGTCTTCACCAAAAGAGTGTTGGTGAACGGGAGAGGAGGAAGGGTTAGGTAATCCGTATCTTCGGAGTGACTATTACCTGCCAAGTGTGTAATCCTCACCTTGAACCTGTGGGGTAGACACACAAATCTCAATTTCTTCCGTGACAGAGGAGAACAAGCGTGAGAGATTAAGTAAATAGGTCAAATCTCCACCACTATCCCTGCAAAGAAGAGGCTGCTATTTATTTTAAACGGCAGCAGTTTAAAATAAAGAATTTCTGCGAAGCACCATGTCAGATCCACGTTTATTTTAACACAAGTTAATTTTACACAATGTAGTGGTTTTTCTGCAAAAGAGAGGAGTTTCATTTTCACAGATATAAAATGTGATTTAGCCTATATGGTATAGCATCATTGAATTTCTTAATTGCAGTCTAGTTGAGGAGTTAGTTAAAAAGAGTTTGAAGGACCTATTAACACTCAGTACAAAAACTGTGACAGAAAAGTAAGAACAGACAATTCCAACTTTTAATTGTGAAATCAGTCTGTGCTTAGGTTCAGCGTGATTTCCAGCAAGCTCATTAGAGTCCTGTGAGGGACCATCTCTCTGCTCAGAGCTGATTGCGCGGAGCCCCCCTGAGAAGTGGTCTGTTAGCCCAAGTCTTCCTGCCATATGGGGCTATATGTCAACCTCTCACCTTAAAAGGGTGGAAACTTTGCATGAGGGTTTAGAAAATATTTCCTTCCTGTGATTATAGAGAATGTTCCTCGATTATTCCTGACACTAAAGAAAAGTAATTGTTGTGAACGCACACTTTTGGAGGCCTCCGAGTGCATAGAGAGAAAAAGAAAATTACATATGTGCTAACAATGGGTGATAATGAGACCGCATGTATTAACTTTTGCCTGGAATAATGCTATCCCAGCTTTGCTCAGTGAGGACACGCTAACTTCACACAATAGCAAGCTAACCTGTTGGTCGCGTTTGGCCTGCTGGGCCATTAAGCTCTATTATAGAGGTTGTACAACAGAGGTATATTTTTTCCTGTACGTTTCCTTTCTCCTCTCTGTATATTTTAATTCATTTCAGATGGTATCTCAAAAGTCATCATTCTACTTGGGATCAATAGAACAGAAAATGATTTAAATGATAGTTTACCTGTTAATCGTTACAGTTTCTGCAAAAGGACTTTGAAATCTAAACAATTCACCCTAGCAGAGTTCAGGCTTGGATTGCTTGTTCTCATGTTTTCATCAGATCACCTTTCTGGGCTTTTTCTGTTAGTGTATTGCTAGTGAAATGATTTGTTGATTTCAGTCTGGATGTGTTTCTGCAAATAGTGTCAGTACCCTTTCAATCTGGGGCTGAGCAGCCCTGGAAGTGCTGACCCAGGCCACCAGAGCAGAGGCAGGTGGGCGGCATCGGAGTTGGCACGTTTCTCCACCCCCCACCCCCCTCAATCTCCAACCATATGCCTGGTTCCACGTTTTGGCACGAGCTCTGTGAGCCGGGTGGGAGCAGCCTAGCCGGAGGCAGGAGCCTATTCCAAGGAGGCAGCTCTTCTGAGATAATCAGATGTGCTTCTTCTGAGGCTCTGTGGATTTTTACCTCGCCCCTCTATAGGGTGAGAGCCTCTGATTATTGCCATGGTGATCAATTTGTCCCCCGGGAACCTGCCGGAGCCCATCAAACTGATTGTATGCAGGCCATTAGGTAATGCTGAGACTCTGGGAGAGAATTGCATTTTTCTATGAAAAGAATCCCAGTGGACGACCAGTGCTAGGTTTAATTGGACCATATAGGTAATACTGACTGCGAGGGGACAAAGGGTCCAGGGAAATAGCCACAGAAGTGAACCGACGTACGTGTTAGTCATATTCCTCTCAGTTGTTCCTTTCTTCCCTTTTTAGATATTTAATGGGAAGGAGGTGAATCTCAGTGTTTTAGGGCCAAAAGCTGTAGGCCGTTTGCAAGTAATGGATTTGCAGATAACAAATAATTAGGAAATTTTCAGAGTACAGCCTGCATTTAGGACTTCGTTGGTAGGACACCTGAAAAGTAATCGTTGCTTCTTAGAGACCAATTACTCGACAGCAGTCCAGCTGGAGAGTGCGCTGGCTGTCTCCCTGCCCCACCCGTGGGCACCATTCTGGACCTTAAGGAAGCTCACCCTTATCTTTGTGGACATTGTCTAATCAACCTTGTTCAGATACTAGAAAAGTCCATTGCGGGATTAAGTGCCAAGCTGTTTGTGAATTCCTGATTCAATCTTGTGATTTTGGGGGGTGGGAGGTGGGTACTTAAGCTGATAATGAGTTCATGCAGATTGAGTAGCTTGTTCAACTTCTTAATTTCTGTCTTTAGGTCCACGTTGTTCTGTGATGGGCCCGCAGGCTCTCAAGTATAAGTCCCCAAAGTGACTTGCCCTGAGCGTTCACACAGCCAGTGAGAGCAGGTGGGTGAGTCTAATATTGAAGTCTGTTGGCTTAAACACACACCTCATGGCTATAAGATTGCATTGGCCTGGTTGGCTATTCCTTGTGGTTGACTTTTCCTAACTTTAGTGTGTCTTGGGGTAGTCTTACCAAATTCCAACTATGCTACCTTCTATGTTCAAATTCTTTTTCTCCTCACTGGGATTTCCATGCCCAGAGAATAAGAATGTTAGCAAAGAAAACCCCACTGTGGTGTATCCTGGTCCACAGCAGGATATAAGAAAACCCCATTGTGGTATATCCTGGTCCACACAGCTGAAGCCTCTTCTCCCCCATCCCCTGCTGCCCCATGTAGGCTTCCAGTCATCTTGTTTCTTTGGGAATAAAGTCTCTTCACTACCTTACTACCATCTTTTGACACCTCCCTATACCTCAGCCCAGGTTTCCCACTTAGGTATATACACATTAGGGTGTGATCATACTAGCTAAGGCCCTCCCTGAAGCCCTTCCCTAGAACACTGAGCTATTTCTCTCTCATCCATCACTAGAAGTGCTCTTAAATCCTCTACTCCCTTCTGGTCTCCCAGAAATGAGAATAAAGCTGGACATTCCCTTTATGGTAGGTTGCCAAGATGTGTTCATGTGAATAACCCCAAGGGGATATGTTGGGGCCACTTCCAATTATGTTTTCCTCTACATCAGTGGTTCTCAACCTTCCTAATGCCACGATGTATTTTCATTATTACAAAGGGGTCGTGACCCACAGGTTGAGAGCTGCTGCTCTACACGATGATCTTGTCAACCCAACCGAACAATGAACAAAAAATTGTGCACTAAATGTGTAACAGATGGATGTTAGATAAAAACTAAGAATATGAAGTTACTGAAAACACAAAACCCCAAACAAGGCAAGCAGTTGACCTAACCAGCCATGCTCGGTGGACATTTCACTAGATGCTTCCGGACTATGACAGTGATGGTTTCTGACGTTTGGTTAGCAGATCACACCTGCTCCAAATGTGATTGAAAAGTTACCTAATTTTAGCTGATGGGCTCAAAACGCTTTGAATTGTGGATTTTATTACTCTTCGGTGTTACCCACTGATGTCTTATTTTATTCCATGTCTGTGAAGTTTTGTCTCCTACAGGTCAGGTGATTTTTTTTTCTTTTGCATTCTTCCCCTTTAATTTTCAGGGTTCTTTCTTCCTAAAAGTTCATTTCTATTTCACATTCCTCTTCCCATAGCTTCAATACTTCTTTAAAAATGCTTCTGTCATGCTCAGCAACATCCTCGGATCACTCCACTAGGATGTGGTTGCCATAGCATTCTGCCTTGGTGCAGACACTAGACAAGGAAACACAAATTCTTCACTCATTAATCATCTAGTCTCCAAGTCAACTGAACCCACAGCAAAAAATAATCGTGAAGCAGATGTGTCTGGATGGGGCAGTGCTCACACACGGTGGTCACCAATGAGTCATCTCTGGTTAGAGAACTTCTGTAGATGGTTTACTTTTCAACTCAAGGTCAACCACGTGGTCTAGGTTAAACCACTAGTTGAGTCAAAGGGGTTGAAAGCAACATGCAGGTCAAAAGATTAATCCACAACGTAGTAAAAATTAGTCTGTAGTGGTTCTGGCCTTTTGGTCTACTTGTAAGGTTTTTCTTTAAACATTCCTTTCCATTTGTCACAGAATTCTATGGACTAAGGAAGGATTCAGATGGGCCTCAAGTTTCACTTCTAAAAATTCATTACATTTAAGTTTTTTTAATCTTATGAGACTCTGTACTTGATAAATTTTATCACTGTTTAAAGTTCCATTAATCTTCCAAGTCATTCCTTGATCATCTCAGGAGATAGGAACTAGTGAGTTCTTCTCTATGGAAAAATATTTGTTTAAATTCCTTGTTAATTTCAATTGTGATATGCTTAAAATGTTGGGTAGAAAGATTTCATTATCTTTTTTAAAAGTTATCAGAGATGAGGCCATATCATTTTTTAATTGGCTTAAAGGTTGTATCTGGATTGAAAATCTAAACAAGAGTAACTTGAATGGGTAAAGAGTTGAGCTGGAAATGGGGTTCATGAGGGGAGCCATCTGAGGGGGAAACTGGAGGCACTGGTATGTCCAGCAAGCAAAAGAAGTGAGGATAATGCACTCTGAGATCTAGCCGTGTGCTGTGAAGTCAAGGCCAAGCCAGTAATTAACTATGTGCTCTTGGGCAGGTGAGTTAACTGCGCTGAGTGGTTTTCATTTGTGAAATGGAGGTGATAATATTTCACAACCGTCAAAGAGTTCTCCTGAGGAATATATACGAACACTTTAGCTGCATGCTTGGCACATACATGTACTGATACTGCAATTTTTTTTGAGGGGGTTATTTACTTTCTTTGATGTTTAAAAACTAGACAAGAAGCATTTTTTTTTAAATAGAGTCTTATATATTGCCCTCGGTAGAGTGCTGTGTCTTCACAGCTCACAACAACCTCAAACTCATGGGCTTAAGTGATTCTCTTTCTTCAGCCTCCCAAGTAGCTGGGACTACTGGCACCTGTCACAATGCCTGGCTATTTTTTGGTTGTAGTTGTCATTATTGTTTGGCAGGCCTGGGCTGGATTCGAACCCTCCAGTTCCTGTGTATGTAGCTGGTGCCCTAGCCACTGAGCTACAGGCACCAAGCTAGACAAATGATTCCTGATCAATTAGAATGCTTTTTAGGGATGGGAAGATAGGATTTAAAATAATCTGCTTGCTGGGCAGGCCAGGTGGCTCTTGCTTGTAATCCTAGCACTCTGGGGGGCTAAGGTGGGTCTCCTGAGCTCAGAAATTCAAGACCAGCCTGAACAAGACTCCGACCCCATCTCTACTAAAGATAGGTGTTGTGGTGGTGCCTGTAGTACCAACTGCCCAGGAGGATGAGGCAAGATAATTGAGCCCAAGAGTTTGAGGTTGCTGTGGGCAGTAACACCATTGGTACTCAACCCAGGGTGACAGAGTAGGACTGTCTCACAAAAGATGTTATAGAAAGATGATACAGAACTGAGCTTATCAAGGAAGCACCATTTTCTTTACTCTTAGTGAAATTAAACCAAAGCTAATTCTTATTTTTAACTGAAAAATAGTAATTGCATTCATTTATGGGATCCAATGTCACGTTCTGATACTTGTAAGCCTTGTGAATGATCAACTTGGGCTAATTAGCTTTATCTCAAGTAGTGATCATTTGTGGTGTGAATATTTAAAATCTTTTCAGCTATTTGGAAACATGTTATTAATCATAGCTACTATGTAGTACAAGAGAATATCAGAACTTTTTCCCCCTTCTGGTTGTAACTTTGTACCCACTCACCAACCACACCTGTCACCCTGCCCCCTTGCAGATCCCTCAGCCTCACTCACCACCACCATTCTCTCTACCTCTGAGTTGGCCTTTTTTAGATTTTTCATACCAATGAGATTTTAAGGTATTTATTTCTGTGCCTGGCTTATTTTACTTAGCATAATGTCCTGTAGGTTCATCTGTGTTATTGCAAATGACCAATTTGTCTTTTTAAAGGCTGAATAGTATTTTGTTGTGTAAATTTCCACACATCTGTACTCATCTGTTGATGGACAGTTAGTTTCCATATATTGGCTGTTGTGAATAATGCTGTAATGGGCATTGTAGTGGTAGACCTCTCTTTAGCCTGCTTGATTCCTTTGGGTTTACACTCTGTAGTAGGATTGCTGCATCATATGATGGTTCTATCTTTAGTTTGAGGATTTTTTTTTTTCTAAAATGGCTACACTAATTTATATCATCAACAGTGTGTAAGGGTGTCATTTATCCTCTTTCACCTCTTTGATGATGCTAGCCGAACAGGTGTGAGGTGATACCTCATTCTACTTTTAATTTCTATTTGTCTGATTAGACATTTCACATGTGGCTGTTTCTGTGCATTCTTTTTGAGAAATGCCTATTTAAGTCTCTGCCCATTTTTAAAATAGGGTTATTTCTGCCTTGATACTGAGTAGTTTGAGTTCCTGGTATATTTGGGGTATTAGCTACTTAGCCGATGCACGATTGGCAAATATTTTCTCCCAATCTGTGAGTTGTGTCTTCATTGTGTTGCCTCCTTTGTAACCTAAGCTACATCTTAGTTAGGCTCAAATATAGAAATTTTAGAGTAAATTACAAATCTGCGTCTTCCCCCAAGTCAGGAAATACAACCAGGGTCAGTCATTCTCAGCAGGAATTGGTAATAGTTCAAAAGGGTCGTTTGCTTTTGTTTGAATCTCAGCCTAAATAATCACCTTAAATTTTGCCTTTTACATAAGCAGAGTTGTATAGAAGTTGAAACTCAAAGAGATCTTATGTTCATCTTGTGAGTTTCTTGGAGTGTGATGTTTTAAAGTGGGCATTAGTTCCCAACTGGTGGTAGTGGTCCTGATTTTCAGGGACAGTGACTATGAAGTTTCTGGAAGAATATCCTTTAAGACTACTCAAATGTAACAAGTGATTCAAAATTTCTACTGTTTCTTCTCGAATTACAATTCTTTGTGAGCTCTGTAGGGGAAAAAAAACACTGCTCTAAAAATTCCAACTTCAGGGTTCTGTTGAATTGTTTTTCTTAATAGATTGAAACTGGGGACTGGAAGTCCTTTCCCTGAGCAGCACCTGTGGGCGTTACAGCTGTACCATCCAGACGTGGTGTTGTAAGACAAATTAGATTGTATAATTCAGTTAACAGATCCCATAGGATGGGTCACAGTGGTTTCAGACTTGGTACCAACAGCCCAGTTTGGCCAGGAAACTTGGTTTGTTAGGTAACCAAAGTGTTTCCAAATTGCTTCAGATGCAAATGCTCTTAGGTGGGCACAACCTTTCCGATTTGTCACAGGCTCTATCATTTCCTACCCTTCACCCACTTCCTACATTTCTTCAATCTCGGATCTGCTCAGGCAAAAGGAAGTTGTGGATTTTGTGAAACAAATTGGCCAAAACGTTATCAGTGGTAGTATGGTGGGAGGGTGAGGTCTTCTGGTCTAAAGCTAAGCCATGAACTTCAGGGGATCTCATCTGATCACAGATAACATACCACAAATAAATGCTGGGGCTGACATTGGCATAGTAAATCTGTAACCTTAAATAGTCTCCGTCATGCCTAACACCCTTTGGGCTCCAGTGATCTTCATCCATATTTCTTGCTGTTTTTCATCTTGAAGCAAAATGTGACCAGCACTCAAACTTGAAGTTTGTGGGTTTGCTGACACTGGGGGCTGGTCCTGCTTTGGAGGGTTGTGTTGGGGGCAGAGAGCTGGGGGCTGGGAATGGACTTTGAATAATGGATGAACTTAAGAGAAAGATGGATTATCAATTTTTACTCTAAGATGGTATCAATCTAGTAATTTCTTGCGTAGTAAGTACACTCCAGTTTTTAGTTTTCTATTTCCTTTTCCAGGTAATGGTTCTAGAGGTGCTCAGTAAATACTATACAGTAACAGTAGCTACAAATGTTCCAAGAACTTTTTGCTATGTGAAACAATTTATACCAATCTTAAATTTCTAAATGTAGGTCTAGGAGTGTGACACAGATTTTTTTTTTTTTTGAGACAGTGTCACTATGTTGCCCTGGGTAGAGTGCTGTGGCATCACAGCTCACACTGCAACCTCAAACTCTTGGGTTTCAGCAATACTCTTGCCTCAGCCTCCCAAGTAGCTGGGACTACAGGTGCCTGCCACAACTCCTGACTATTTTTTCTTTTGCAGTTGTCATTGTTGTTTAGCTGGCCCAGGCTGGGTTTGAACCTGCCAGCCTCTGTGTATGTGGCTGGCACCATAACCCCTGTGCTACAGGCACTGAGCCAGGCAGATCTATTCTTTATAATGGCAATTAAGTGAATGTTGTTTGCAAGACTTTAATCATTTTATTTTTATGAATTTAACAAGATTTAATGAAATTTTCAAAAACTAATCAGGTTGTCCCGCATCTTATTTTCTCTGCTGTACACAGGAAGAATAAGAGTTGCCCTGGGCCACACATTACACAAACACAAAAGCTGATTAGCAAAAAATCTGTACGTTCTTTTTGTGATATCTGACACCAGAGGTAAGCAAAAATGTCCTCTCAAAATCAGCATGCAGACCTGGGCTGCGGGTTGGACGCCCCTGAACTAAATGCTCTTAACACTGAACTAGAACTGATACATACTAACTTACATTTTCATTTAATAATTCTCTCATAGAAGGAAATAACTTTTTAAAAGTATCTCGATGCCCACAGTTCAGTGGTTAGTGCACTGGCCACATACACCAGGGCTGGCAGGTTTGAACCCGGCCCAGGCCTGCTAAACAACAACTATAACAACAAAAAATAGCTTATGCCTATAGTTCTAGCTACTTGGTAGGCTGAGGCAAGACAATCGCTTAAGCCCAAGAGGTTGAGGTTGCTGTGAGCTGTGATGTTACAACTCTCTACTGAGAGCGACATAGTGAGATTCTGTCTCAAAAAGTACATAAACTTGATTTTCTACATATATACATTTTGGATGAAAATAGACTCAAGTTTTAGACACAATTAAAAATTACATTAAAAATTCTCTAGGTGATCAAAACTTGTATAAGTATCTCATAACAGTATAACTTTTGGGGGGAAAAGGGTGAATTGTAGAATGAGTAACTTATGGATCCTATATCTTCATCTTCAAGTAATCATTACTGATACACTAACAATATACTGTGATTTATACAAAAAAATTCAGTCACCCTCTGTTGACTGACTTTTAGTTATAGCAAAGCCTTAGGTTTACATAGTTTTCTATGATATGAAGGTGTATTTGTCAAGCTTGAAGAACATATTTTATAAGTTTTTAGCTGGATTTTTTGAGATAGTCTTACTTTGTCACCCTCAGTAGAATGCTGTGATGTCATAGCTCACAGCAACCTCAACCTCTTGGCCTCAAGCAATCCTCTTGCTTCAGCCTCCCAAGTAGCTGGGACTATAGGCACCTGCCACAACACCTGGGTAGTTTTTAGAGACGGGATCTTTCTCTTGCTTAGGCTGGTCTTGAACTCCTGAGCTCAAGCAATCCACCCGCCTCCCATAATGCTAGGATTTCAGGTGTGAACCACTGTGCCTGGCCTTTAAGCTGGATTTTTAATGTGAAAATATGTAGACAATTATTCTATCTGTCTGTGTTTGTCAGCTTACTGTGCCATCCACAAATGTTGGTTGCAGGTTTAGATAGAAGCAGGGAAATAATTTCATCTCCCTACACTGAATTCTACAGAAACATCCTTTATGGCCACAGAAGCTGCTTCCTCTATGCCAGCAGTTCTCAACCTGTAAGTCGTGACACCTTTGGGGGGTCTCCTCCATATCAGATATTCATATTACATAACAGTAGCAAAATTACAGTTATGAAGAAGCAACAAAAATAATTTTATGGTTGGGAGTTACCACAACATGAGGAACTATATTAAAGGGTCGCGGTATTAGGAAGGTTGAGAACCACTGCTCTATACTGACCTCATAGAAGTTGACTCATGCATTTTTCTATTGAGTTTATTTCAGCCCCATATTCACGGTTCTGAGTACAGAAGTTTCCAGAGTTGCCATCTCTAAACTTTTCTCTATAAAGATAGGTCCTCTGATATAACTGCATCCCATTCTGCTCTAAAGGACTAAAATGCATTATAAGGTAGAATTAATAAAGCCCACTCTTTTTTTCAGGGGGATTGATGTCTTACTGGAGGAAAAATTGGCAATGTTTTAGAGATGTCATTTTGTCTAACACCGTGCTTAGATTTTTGTCATGGTGGGGATGAGTGTACTTGTATAATGTTTCTATACAAAAACATTATGCATCTACTACTGTGCTATTTACATGAAAAAGGAAGCCTTTGTAGATGGTGTTAGTAACTGTCTAATCCTACGAGGTATGCATCATACTGTCACGTGAATTCAAGAAAATGCATTCAAAGTGCGTTCTTCATAGAATTGATAATACAATTTCAGTTGTGTTTTTTTCCCTTGGCAGTACTTTAAAGTAAAAGCTCAGAGCTTCTTTGAATTACCAAACATACCTCTGTGAAAATGTGATCGGGTCTGTGCTGATGTTGGCGTTTACTGGATTTCCCTTGCCTTATTTCATCAGTGAAATTGATCTGGAGAGTGGAGAAGAGTTTGGACGGATGGAATAGTTGAACAACTCTGGGAACTGAGTTGATCCCTTCTTTTTATTCCTAGACCCTTCCCTAACAGATAAAAGATAACTGTCAGCAAAACTGATATGTTAAACATAGCAGCTGCTGCCTTTATGGGCGGGTGTCCCTGCCTGTGACTATCTGATGACTTTATCATATCTCTTAAACAGTTGAGTAGCTTGACGTTGGTCATTTCTCATGTTTTTTGGGCCTCAGGGATAAAGACCTGAGTCAAGAGCTGCTCAACTCCCAGAGAGGAAGGAGGCCTACTTCTGCCTTTGTGTTCCTAATGCAATACTTTAATTTTTTCGAAGAGGTTAAACCCATTGTCATGCCGTTACCTGGAGCCTTGATCCCTTTAGGCTTCCAGAAAGCATGTATTAGAAATACTAAGTCCTTCTTTGTATTCTTAGGGGAGTGAAAACTACAGAGATAAGTATAACAAAGAGTATCTCACAAAATTTGGTGCCCACGTAGCCATCTCGTAAATTTTAAGTGCCGGTGATCAACTCAGGTGGTTCTATGAAGCGATCCAAGGCACTTTCTGGTCCCCAGCATCACCTGTATAGCTTTCGAATATTGAGATTCCTGGCCCACTGTTGACCTACCAAACAGAATTTGGGGGGCGGGGGCGGAGAGAAGGATGGAGATGTAGGAAGTTATGCTACATTTATCCTACTTACCTCGGCACATTCACTCTCCAGTTGTCTTTATCCTGCTTCGTACCCAAGAGGCTGATCTGTGCAAATGCTACCCCACACCCTCGCCTTCTGTCTTGGAGGTGTGCTCAGTAAATGGAGGTCACAGTGGGGGGAGGGAGAGCAGGTGAAAAGTGAGTCTGTGTGTTTATCTGCCTCATCCTAACTCCTCCCTACAGGTGGTTTCCGGGGGCTACCACCCTCCCCGTGTTCCTGGTGCTGGTTACCTCTCCCTTCCTCTCATCTTTGGTCTTCAGGATGTTCACACTCTGGGCTGTGACACTCTCTCTTACAGTTTTCTTTCTTCTGCCTATATCTTTTAATTAACTCCCTTATCAAATTTTTCTTAAATTACCTAACTTGAGTTATCGTTTTATCTTTCTTGCCAGAATCCCACATGGGAGTTAAAGATACCCATTTAAGCTGGGCATAGTGGCTCACGCCTATAGTCCCAGCAGTTTGGGAGGCTGAAGCAGGAGGATTGCTTGAGGCCAGGAGGTAGAAACCAGTTTGGGCAACAAATGAGACTCTCCTATTACTATAGAATTAAAAAAAAAATTAACCAGGCATGGTGGCACGCATCTCTATTCCCAGCTACTCAGGAGTGTCCTCACTTGAGCCCGGGAGTTTAAAGTTGTATTGAGCTATGATTGTGCCACTGAACTCCAGCCTGGGAAATGGTGCACGACCCTGTCTCTTAAGAACCAGACATCCGTCTACAATTTGCAAGATCTTCTTGTTCCTGGAGATCTTTGTTCCACATTGCTATATATCCTAAAAGCATACTGAGTTTATCTAGAATGAGTTCACATTCTGTGAATGCTTTTAGCTAGTAAATGTGTAAATTTTGGCTTTTAAAATTTTACACCCATTTTAAGCATGTACAGTTTGAGTTCTGAAATTGTACATGAGGTAATGGTGTTGACAGTCAAGTTGAAGTGCACGTCCATCACATGGGGCAGTTCTCCTCTGGCCTAGCTCCTCCCTCTACCAGCCCCAGGGATAATCTGATCGGCTGTGTCACTCCAGATTTGCTTTGTGTGTTGCAGAACTTAGTACAAATGGAAACATAGTGTGGACTCCCCTGTCTCTCTCCATCATATCGTATTTGAGCTGCATCCTCACTGGGTCTGTCAGTGGTTGGTTCCTTTTTATTGGTCACTAGAATTCCAGTGTTTAAAGATACCACAATTTGTTTATCCATTTGGCTATTAATGGATATGATTTATTTCCAGTTTTGCAATACTATGAACAAAGCTGGTATGAGCATTAATGGATGTCTTTTGGTGGGTATATGTTCCTGTTAATTTTGTTGTTGTTTTTGTTGGATAGATACCTGAGAGTGGAATTGCTGGATCAAGAAGTACATGCCTAGTTTAATTAACTGAAATATTTTCAAGATCTTACATTTTATATACCCTAAACATATTAAGTTTTATTTAATTTCTCACAGTAATAGCTTAGTTTTCAGTGTAGCAATCTTACATGTCCTTGCTTAGTTTTATTTCCAACATATTTCTTGTTGTTGATGCTATTTTGAGTGGCATAAGTTAAAATTCCATTTTGTTTGCTGATCTTGAGAAATAGAATTGACCTTTATAAATGCTAACTTTAGAACCAGTAACCTTACTAAATTTAATTTACTATTTCTAATTTTTGGCATTTTCTATTTTTTTGCATTTTTCTATGCACAAATCCATGGTAAACACAATGAACAGGTTTTTTTGCTTTCTGATTCTTATGCTTTTTTTTTTTTCCTTCACCGTATCACACTGAGTCTATCTACATGGTTTTCAGTAGTTGCTAGAGCATCCTTGTCTTCCTCAATTTGGGGAAAGCTTTGAATATTTTATGATGTCTCTGTATTTATCTTAAGGAAGTTCCTTGTATTTTTACTTTGGTCACTGTTACCCTTTTATCACTAGTGAGTTCTAAATGTTCCCAGATGATAGTTTTAGAATTTGTTTAGATGATCTCCACCATCTTTTGTGGACTTGTCTTGTGCTGATTTTTAATCTTCTAAGAACCTGCTGTTTTGTCCGTACCTTCACTTGTATAATTTAACTTTCTACTTTGATTTATTTGCCTATTTCCTCGAAACCTGAGAAACTTGGTGCTGAGTGAAAACTAAAAGTTAAATTTATTCGACTTACATGTAATTATCATGAACTTTGATCAAAATCACTTTGACTCGTCTTGGTCCCTGTAGCACAGTGGTTACAGCCAGATACCCCTAAGCTGGTGGGTTCGAACCCAGCCCAGGCTAACTAAACAATGATAAGTGCAACAACAACAAAAAAAATAGCCAGGTGTTGTGGCGGGCGCCTGTAGTCCCAGCTACTTCGGAGGCTGAGGCAGGAGAATCTCTTAAGCCCAAGAGTTTGAGGTTGTTCTGACCTGTGACGCCTCAACATTCTACCCAGGGTGACATAGTGAGACTGTCTCAAAAAAAAAAAATTAATTCGACTGCTTTTTATGAATAATACTATAATCACATTTAAGCTTTCAAACCTACTTTTTTAATCTGTTAAAATCCGAATAGTTCTAGTTCTTGTGACCCTACAACCAAGAAGATCATTGTACCTAATTTTAGAATAAAGATTAAGAAAAGTGTGGCGTACATGTGACCAAAAATGAGATGATTGGTTAGAATATTATTTCTTATTTGCCCCAACTGTGAAATTCCTGATTTGAGGGGTCAGTCTGATGCTTGTCAGGGGTCACATTGTCTGTTAAATAGGCTCTGAGACGGAGGGTGGTTTGCAGGAGGCTTAAGAGGAAGTGTACATGCAAACCATCAAGGGCAGCCTAATGGGCTCTCTGGCAGTCTACCTGCAGTGCTGTTGGGACAGACTCCGTGATTCCCACAGTGACTTCTAAAGCCAAAGGGATCTTTCACTGTCAACTTACCTTGTAGCAAGGGGTCAGTACTCCTTCTTGGGCCAGTTGTTGTGTGTATGTGTGTCTTAAACACACCCTGGGTAGAGTGCCATGGCATCGCAGCTCGTGGCAACCTCAAACTCCTGGGTTCAAGTGATCCTCTTGCCTCAGCCTCCTGAGTAGCTGGGACTACAGGTGGCTGCTGTGAGGCTCAGCTTTTTCATTTTTCACAGAGATTATCTCATTCTTGCTCAGGCTGGTCCCAAACTTTCAACCTCAAGCCATCTACCTGTCTCAGCCTCTCAGGGTGCTAGGATTATAGGTGTGAGCCAGCTATACACACTCAGATAGGTCAATTATTCTAGATATTTTGATTTGTTTACATAGTAGTGCCCAGTAATAGTTTCAACTGTTCTATGTTAGGAGATGAAATTTGGGAGTGGAAGGTTGGATTTTTTTTTTCATTTTCTCCCCCCCCTTTTTTTTTTTGGTAGCTCTGTGTGTTCTTGTAAGCATAGCCACATAAGGAATCCGCATCTTGGTTTCCTACTCCATTAAATGACTAGTACACCTTCAGGTTTAAAGGCATACGAAATTAGTAAATTATTACCTCACATTTTCCTTCTGTATTTGGCTAAAGGATTTCTCAATTGACATTTGCAGGTGGTTTGCTTACTTCACAAACCAAGTTCCATGGAGTGACTTTAAAAATATTTGATCGTACTATTTTAGAAGCCGGGTGAAGTGGCTGATTCTAAGGATCTGAATAACCTAGTCACACACACTGACTTTCCTTACACTCGGTAAGAAAACGGACAGGCAATGCCCCCTTTACTAGAGCACCTGCTCAAACCCCGTGTAGAGCTCTGCACTTATGACTAGTGTAACATTTAGTTTCAAGGAAAAAGTGGCTTTAGTGGAAGACCAAATGGATTCTAACAGTTGTTACTACTACACGTATTCAGTGATGCATTTTTGCATTCAAGCCCGAATACTAATATAAACAAACAACACATGGAATAGTACATGCCCGGTGAGTCACTAACTTCTAGAAAAATGCCTTCTATAACTGCCCTGCTGAAGACGGCATAGAAGCTCTTCTGTGAATAATCTTTTCCTCGTCTTGTGGATACAGTAGGTGTTCCTCTTCAGTGGGACATTGGTGGCTGTTTGAGGTTGAATTTTGATCTCCCCTAGGCAAGCTGGATATTTTTCCTGTGGCTGACCTTACAGGCTGCATCTGGCTTTACAAGGTGAAGGACAGTCAGGGAAACCCACCTGAAGTTCAATAAGAGCGTGTTGGTCAGTCTTCAACCTTTGTGGCTCTTCAGGAGTAGGAGATGTGTTAACGCTGCCTAAAGTCTCCACTGCACCATTTTCTCTCCTCTCCCTGCCTCCAAATGACATGAGATTTCCTCTCGGATGCAACTTAGGTAATAGCTAAATCCTATCAAAATCAATAGGCGAATAAGTAAACACCTTATAATAAATAACACACTTTCCAAGTACATGTTTTCTTGGATAAATCTGGCATCATCCAGTGGGTCTTGCCAATATCACTTCGTGTTAACTTCTATCATGTTTAAAAGCTTTCCTAGGCTAATGGGGCAGTTTGTAACCTTGCTGTTTCTACACTATAGCTCAGATATATGGCGTCTGACGGATAAATAAGCCGTCCACGAAGGTATTTGTATCGAATGTTTAAAGGTTTCCTCTATGCCTGCTCCCACTCCCACAAGCTACCCTGGGAGATGAATGTGCGAGGCTACGTTATCTGGGGCTCATAAAATCTTTTTCAGAAGATTGAAATAAAGTCAGTGCTTGCAGAAGACAAATCAATTGTGACATTTCTGAATAGAGTGCGATGCATTTAATTAGCACAAGACATACTGGCAAATGCTGAATTACCCAATAAATCACTGGATGCAGGAACCCATACAGCGCGGGGAATCAGCTGTCTTGTGAGATGTACAGCAAGTGATAATAGGGAGATCTGGCCATTTGTATTGTCACTTTGCCCTGTTTTCTGTTCTTTTTTGGTGTGTGTTGACATTTGCACATAGAGCTGTTCTAATTATTCTAAACTATCAGCAAACTCTCCCACCTACTCCGAGAATATCGTGCAAACATTTGCATTTGCAGAGGACAGTTGCTACTGTTGATAGGACCAGGCAGGGGTGGCAGATGAGGCCCTCCATAGTGAGAGTAAGCGCAGATAAAAATCCTCAGCGCAGACATCCTGAAAAAGCAACGCACAGGGTCATTGCTCTTGCAGTTCATTGCAAACACTGAAGGTGTTACTTCATTTTTAAATCTCACAAGGATATCCACCAGTTAGGCAGAAGAATGGCTTGCTTCTGCGTTTGACACCTTCGATTGAACTTTTTTAACCTGGAACGTGGATGCTATTTCAGTCTGTCTTTGAAAGGCTACAGCTACTGAGTATTGAGGCTTACATCTGATGTGTTGGCTATGGAGAATCCAGAGAAAATGAAAATGAATTTGAAATGAGTCTTGCTGGGTCTTGAAGACAAGGCAGGGTGTTGCTCTCAATGAGGGACATTTTACAGATTAATTGGAGATTAACTGAGCTAGTGAACATCTGAGTAGCTTGCTAGGATAGAAGCACAATGGTAGCTTGTATAATAGGTACTAGATCATATAAAAATCCTCCTCTGCACGCCCACTTCCCCGTCTGCCTTGGACACCATGTTAAGTGGTGACATTTCAAAGATAGATAGATGCAACATAGGGGTATTGATGCTAGAACTAAGTAAACATGAAGTTTACAAGGTAAGAAAACAAGTTTTCATTTATAGAGAATCTGAGATCTGCAAAGCCTTCTGATGTTTCTGGAGAATTGAGACTCCAGGTATACTCACGCCACTTGTCTGAGGGCCTGGGAGTCCTGCCTGTTTTCCTAGGGTTTCTCTAATCACAATGCAGAGAAGGGAGAAGGAGTCCCAGCATCGCCTGGGAAAAGGCTTTTCCCTCCTCTAGTCATCTTAAAATGTATAAGGAAGGTTCCTTACCCCCAAGAAACCTGTTAAGAGGCAAGCAGACATCAAAGAAAATCCACCAGCATCCAACAACATCCAGCAATGCTATTCAAGCTCTTTAGCGCCCACCAGAGCCTGCCTTCCTGGTTCTCCATAGTGTAGCACTTGGGGGAAGGTGACCTCCCCAGTCCCTGGCTGGCTGAACCATAATTAGGTTAAAACCTGTCCTGCCAGTTCCATTTCCTTTGCCAATAGCTGGTGGAGGAAAGGGGACATCCTACAATTCTGACCAATGAGACATCTGGAGGAGTCTGTTGGACAGTTTCTAGGACAGTTTATGGCTTTAAAATAGAGGTACAGAGAAATATCCTTTACTGTCTAAGTGAATTTGAATGTGACAAAGTTGCACTGACATGGTCATTTTTAGCAGTGAGAGCCCAGGCCTGAGGACTAAAGCTGAGGCCCTGAGGAGGGAGGGTTCGTGGAAGGACGGACCAGCCAGGTGTGGCAGGTGCAAAGTGGGGGAAAACCTCAGGACCTCTCATTTTAAATGCTGAAATAAGGAATGTCCACAAAAACTGGGACAAGTTGGCCACCCTAGAGAAGGCGTTGGATGTTTGACAGTCGTCGTGCTAACTTAAGCCACTCTGCAGAAGGCCTGCCTCTGGACTGCAGTCCTGTGACAAATGTCCTTTGTGTTTATCCCACTCCGAGTTGCATTTCATGTACCTGCCAGGGTCCCGAATGACCCACGTGGAAGGAATTTTATTCCAAATGCTCCCCCCCCCACCATGAGTGACACACAGGAAGAAAAACCTTTCTCTTATGAGCCATTAATTCATGGACACTTCTTAAATGGGACTTAATAGGAATTCATAATTTCATAACCAGCCATATGACTTTGTTTTATTAGCTGACATTGCTACTCCCTGCTGTTAGTGTATAGTGAACACTTAGAAATGCCCGTGAAAGGGACCAACCACACGCTATTGTTGAAACCTTTTACGTCAATAATAAATGTTAAATGAGCTGGGAAGAATCTGAAAGTGGGATCCCAATAAGCAGCTGCAAATTATCAAAGCAGGAGGACTGTGAGCACAGACAGGAGAGGAACTTCAGTGTTAGGGAACTTTTACAACTGCTAATTTTTTGGTAACTGTCATGGTTTGACTGATTTCCTTTTTAATTGTCTGGAGATGGTTTTTCTCTGTCTCTCTCTCTCTCTCTTTTTTTTTTTTTTTTTGAGACAGAATCTCACTCTGTCCAGGCAAATCGACCCCAAAATTTGGAAATAAATTTCTAACGTATTCATCACATTCTTTAGAACATACTGGAAAAAACAAACAATCAACATTTTTCTAAAGCCGTGGCCTCAACCTAGCTCATAGCAACCTCAAACTCCTGGGTTCAAGCAATCATTCTGCCTCAGCCTCCCTAGTAGCTGGGACCACAGGTACATACTACAAATACCTGGTTAATTTTTTTTCTATTTTCAGTAGAGATGGGGCCTCACTCTTGTTCAGGATGGTCTTAAAAATCTGAGCTCAAGCGATCCTCCTGCCTTGGCCTCCAGACTGCTGGGGTTACAGGCTCAAGCCACCGTGTCTGGCCTGGAGGTATATTTCTTAATCTGTGCTTCCAAGGAGCAGGGTTCTGTTAGTCTGTCTCAAAATCTAAGCAAACCATAAGAAGACACTGGAGAAAGGCCTAAAGATAATTAACTGGGTGTTAGAACATTTGGCAGTAGAAGTTGTGGTCTAGAGGACTGTGACACTGAGTAGCTCAGGGTCTCCTCCCATCCACCTCCTGTAATGTTATGAGACCCTCCAGACATGAGGAAATGTTGGCAGTGGAATCAGCTGCAGCAGTGGACAGCACTTGGGTGTTAATCTCCCTCAGAGCTCGATGGGGGCAAATGTCAATGCCTGCTCAGTGGAGGCCCTGAATCAAAGGAAACTGGTGGGGTTTGTGACCCACAGTCAGTGACAATAACCACGAGAAAGAAGGCCTCAGAGGGCTTAAGGTGGTCTTACTGTCAGCAGAAGTATATGTGATTATACTTGGTGATTTGTCCAGTTTTAATGGACATTCTGCTTTGAAAAGATGATTTTTAGGGCAGTGCCTGTGTCTTAGCGAAGGGTGCCAGCCCCATATGGTGGTGGGTTCAAAGCCAGCCCTGGCCAAAAACAATGCAAAAAAAAAAATTTTTTTTTAAAGGAATCCCAACTAAGCCTTTCTTATTCCATATTATCCTTATTCAGCCCAAATAAGAGGGGCAAACCCTACCAAGAGTACCTGAACTCCCCAATAGTATGTTGTTAGAAATTGCTGCCTATAACTGTTGAATCAATAACTTTTCTTGCCTTTAAGGAAGTTTCTTTTCTTGCAAAAGCTCTTCCGATTAAAGAATGTGTTTACAAACTTAATTGCATCAATTCATCCTTACGTTTCCAAAGAAGTTTCACTCTCTCTACCCTTAAGAATGGGCCCATCATGCACTCTTGTCAAAGATCAAATCAAATGTCACTTTAGGAAATATTTAGAAAAAGATCATATAAATCATTTACAACAGCCTCTAAATAAACTGAGAATTCTAAATTTTCACCTGAACCAGTACTCTGGCGTGCATGCTCCCTTATTTGTTGCTTATAATGAGATGGTGGAACACAGAAGCTTAGACTTAGAACATGTTGGAGGTCTTGAGGACTTGGGATTCAAATCCTTGCTCCTGCACTTGGCTCCATGACATGTATCAAGTTATTTAAATTTTCAAATGGGAAAAGTTGAGTCTGAACATTTGAGTCATAATACCTAACATTGACCATTATGCGGGTTGTTACATTTTAACTTTTAGGTAAAATAAAGCAAGTAGAATGCCTGAAACATAACTCAAGAGATAGTATCGTTGTAATTAGTAACAGCAGTAACTGGGGTTTGTTATTTCTAAGTGTACAACTTCTTCACTTTGGGTTGCTCTCAGACTCAGATATTCAGCAATCTCCTTGCCAAATGGTGTCCTTTATCTAAACTTCAAAAAATTTCTTATCAGCCAGTGTCTTGCTATTGCCTTTGACTGTTTACATAGTTAGAAGTGATTATCCTTTATAGATACAAACCAACAAATACATGAATAATTCTTTCCCTACTTTACAATTCAGAAAACTAAAAATCAGATTAGTTTTTCTTGTTTTGCTTTCATTTGATCTTTTTTTTTTTTTTTTTTACTTTTTTTCTTTGATACAGTCTCGCTTTGTTACCCTCTGTAAAATGCCATGGCATCATAGCTCACAGTACCCTCAAACTGTTGGGCTCAAGTGATTCTCTTGCTCCTGAGTAGCTACAGGCATCTGCCACAATGCCTGGCTATTTTCTCTTTGGCTCAGGTTGGTCTTGAACTCCTACCTTCCTCCTATCCTCTGGTGGTGGCTGGACACAGAAGTCCTGTCCCTGCCTCCAATGTTACAGGGTCTCTGCCTATGTGTTTCTTCCATGTCTCTGCATTTTTAAAATTTTATCTTTCTGAGACAGTCTTCTTATGTCGCCCTCAGTAAAGTGCCATAGCATCACAGCTCACAGCAACCTCCAACTCTTGGGCTTAAGCAATTCTCTTGCCTCAGCCTCCCCAGTAGCTAGGACTACAGGCACCCACCACAACCCCTGGATATTTTTTGTTGCAGTTGTTTAGTTGGCCAGGTCTGAGTTCAAACCTGCCACCCTCAGTGTGTGTGGCCGCTGCTATAACCACAGTTTTATGAGTGCCAAGCCCCTGTCTCTGCATTTTTAAATCTCACTGCTAAGGACAGTAGTGATTGGATTTAGACCCAGTCTAATCAATGGGATCTTAACTCCTTTACATCTACAAAGAAACGATTTCCAAATGAGGTCACCTACTGAGCTTCTTGGTGAACATAAATTTTGGGGAGATGCAAGTCAACTCAGTACAGCCACACACAAGTTAATATTGTCAAATGAGGAAATGGATTTGCACTCATCTAGAGAATCTGCCAATAAAGCACTGAAGTGGTCATTTGTATTTGCTGCTCCCCCCCCAGTTCTCATTGTTACTGCCCTCGATAAGGTTAATGGTACACAGAGCTAATATTTTGAGATGTGAAACTGGATCTGTTTAGCTTTCTCAAGTGATGAACTTGGCCTTCTTCTGGGGGTGTAGGAGTCCAGGAAGAGAAGAGAATTAGGATTCGTTAAAGGAATAGAAATGATAGCAGCTTGTGATGTTCAAAATAGGTCTTTACGGCCAAGATAATTGCTTTTCTTAAAGAAGTTCCTAACTACTTTTGGCACTAGTCTCCCTATTTTTTTTTTTTTTGGCATATTAATTACTAAGCCACTGATTTGGGTCATAGAGTACACTCAAAATACAAAGCAAATACGCATATTGTGATTAATGCTTTGTTAGGTATTTGCAAAGATGGAGGGGTATTAAGAAAAAAAAACCTGTTGCTTTAGATTCTTCTGGAAAAACTGAAAAATCCCTGTGTCCGAGGTTATGGGAAGGAAATTGAGAAAGGAAGTTAAAGAAGGAAGGGAAAGGCTGAATTGGGTGATTGTCAGAGCTCAGGAGTTTGAGACCAGCCTGGGTAAGAATGAAACCCCATCTCTAAAAGTAGCCAGCGTTGTGGTGGGTATCTGTAGTCCCAGCTACTTGGGAGGCTGAGGCAAGACAATCGCTTAAGCCCAAGAGTTGGAGGTTGCTATGAGCTGTGATGCTATGGCACTTACTGAGGGTGACATAATAAGACCATCTCAAAAAGATAAAATAAAAAAAAATGCAGAGACATGGAAGAAACACATAGGCAGAGACCCTGTAACATTGAGGGCAGAGACAGGACTGAAATTGTTGTGAGCTATGACGCCATAGCATTCTACCCCAGGTGAGACTGTCTCAAAAAAATAAAATTAAATTAAATAAAAAAAATAGTCCAAAAAATTGTTTTTTTGGACCATCTCTATCACCTGGGTTAGAGTGCTGTGACATCATAGCTCACAGCAACCTCAAACTCTTGGGTGCAAGAGATCTTCTTGCCTTGGCCTCCCAAAGTAGCTGGCTATTTATTACCAAATAGCTGCCCACTAGAATGCTAGGCTAATTTTTCTATTTTCGGTAGAGATAGGGGTGGGGTCTTGCTATTTTTCAGGCTGGTCTTGAACTCTTGAGCTCAGGCAATCCACCCACCTTGGCCTCCCAGAGTGCTAGGATTATAGGTGTGAGCCACCACACCTGTCCAAAAAAGGTACATTTTAAGCTATGTAACAAATCATTATTCTTCCCATAACAAAATGGGTGTAACCATAAAACCTAAATATTTGTAAAGCCAGCAAAGAAGTATGGGGGCGAAGATATATAAAGAAACTACATTCTAGAGAAGGGCAAACAAACCTTTCCTAGGTGAGTAAAGTCTGTAGTCAGTTTCATCTCGGGAACAAACGATCAAGTCCAAGTTCTGCGGCAGGAAGAGACTTTCCAGGGTAATGAGATGGCAGCAGAACTTCACACTGTGGTGGGCAGGCTGGTGACAGATGAGAGGGCAGAGAGCCTGAAATGCAGAGCTGGTTCTTCCTAATTCCTGTCCCTTACTTCCCAGAACTTTGTGTATAAGGGACCCAGGGACGCTGAGGGTGGAACTGAAAAGCAGAGAGGTTAATACAGGGAGGATTAAATTTATGTGACTCCAAGAAAGCCGATGTGGCTATACTAATATCAGACGATATGCTCCAAGACCAAGAACGTTATCAGAAACAGAGGGACTTTTCAAAGTAACAAAATACTAACTTTATAAAAATACCCATAACAACGCAAGGTGTGTCGTACCTGATGAGGCTTTGGCAGCAGGGCTATCGCTGACTTCTGAGCTTTTACGACCCTACAGCACGGTTCTTTCAATATAGCAGTGGGAATGATCCCCTCTCTATTCCAGAAGAGAGGCTTATTGGTATATTGCTAATTTTTATTGTGGTGAAATATAACATAAAAGTAGCCATTTTAACATGTATGATACAGTGACATTCAGTCCACTCACAATGTTGTCTAATCACAACTTGTATTAAGTTCCAAAACTTTTTCATCTCAAAAGAAAACTTCATCTCTATTGTATCTCACTCCCCATTTCCTGCTCCCTCCTTCTCCCTAGCAACCACCAATTGCCTTTTCTCTTTATGGACATGACTCTTCTGGATATTTCATGTAAATGGATTCATACAGTATGACCTCCTGTGACTCTTTGACTCATGGTTTTGAAGGTCATTCACCTTGCAGCATGGATCAGCATTCTATTTTTTTATGATTGAATAATCTCCTGTGTGTCTATTCCTTATTTTATCCATTCATCCATTGACGAGTATTTGGTTTCAGCTTTTGGATATTGCGATGCTGCAGCAGTAATGCTGTCAACATCTGTGTCCAAGTATTTGTTGGAGTATCTATTCTTTCAATGTTTTTTAAATCTAGGAAACAGGCTGGGCACGATGGCTCATGCCTATAATTCTAGTGCTCTGCCAGGTCAAGCTGGGAGGATTGCTTGAGTTCAGGAGTTGGGGCTAGCCTAAGCAAGAGTTGAGACCCTGTCTCTGCTTAAAAACTAGCTGGGTGTCTGGCAGGTGCTTGTAGTTTCAGCTACTTGAGAGGCTGATACAAGAGGATGGCTGGAGCCCAAGAGTTAGGGGTTGTTGTACGCTATGATGATGCCATAGTTCTCTACCCAGGATAAGAGAGAAGAAGAATGTCTCAAAATATACGTGAAACAAAAAACTTGTTCTTTTGCACTATTCTATTCTGTATCTTCCTGAATCATTTGAGAACACATTGCCATCTTTATGCCCCAACATTCCCTAATACCTGACTGTGTTTTTGCTACAAACAAGGCCAGTTCCCTGAGTAACCATAATCCAGCCCCAAGAACTCATTAATTACTACCATCTAGCCTTCATGTCTCACTCTAGTTTTGTCCACTGTCCTAATAGGACTCTTTATGGCAAGATGATTCAGTACCAAGTCATGTGTTACATTTAATCATTGCATCCCTTTAGGTTCTTTGAGTCTGAAGCACTTCCTTTGTCTTCCTGTGATTCACGTGGCTGTGATGCTTCTGAAGATGATGGGCAAGCTGTTATCCAGGCTGTCTCCCAATTTGGAGTTCTGATGTTACCTCCTGAGGAGACCAGTGCGCCAGGAGAGGATCTCAGGTGTGTCGTGAAAATTTCTAAACATTATTTTCAAAAGTTCAAAGCATAGTAAGTGTATTTTAATTGTTTGGATCAACATAATTTAACTGTGCCATGGGAGTTTAACCATAGATTCCAGTATGCTGTGAGATAAAAAGAGGTTGCAAAACGCTGGATTAGACTGAGATTATGAAGTTGGTCAGGACCATCACAGACATGGAATGTTCTCTCAGTGGACAAGTAATCTCATTTTGACCCGTTGTCGATAACGTACACCCTTCTGTTTTGCCACTTAGATGAATTTTACAGAACTTTTACAGAATTTTCATTGTAATTAACAATTTAAAAACCGTAAATAAACCAAACTTTCAAATTATTCATTTAAATTTATATGAACTTGTGATTTCCTATTCAGTGAGGTACCACCAATTCCTGTCATTGTCATGATGGCCAAATTGTCCTGTGTTAAGCCAGTGGGAGCCCCTTTGAGCTAGCATCTGGCTCCTTTTAATACCCCATTTGTTGAGTAATTCTATGAAGTTTCCAGTAGAAGACAGTGTTCCAGATTTATCTTAAATGTTCCCTGCACCACCCCTGATAATTCTCCACAAAGCCCTCATTTTTTAGAGTAAAATATAGTATTTAGAATTCTTTACCTGGGTGATAAGAGTGTTCACTGCTATCAGGGTGTCACTGTTCCAGACCTCTCGGTGGACAGACTTAGGGAATATGTGTATACGTTATATAAAGTCTATATCTAGATTTTTCCATAACTATATGTAGTAAGCCAAGAGTTGATACCAATTACTTCTAAAACCATAGGGTTTGTAATTTCTTCCCTGTCATACTTCCTTCTATAACCATGAGACACTTGGCTCCCATTATCTTCAACGCATCTTACTGTGTGTTACTCCTTTTTCTTCTGCATTGTCAACTGCTTCCTTATGTAAATGGCCTCCCTACCCATTTGGGTCTGAACACCACTTCCTGGGCTGTCCTGCATAGCCCCTCCCCCCAAGATCCTCCCCTCTAGCTTGGGCTCTGGTTCCCCACACCAGAGCACCACTGTGTAGAGATTCCCCCACTACAGACCTTCAGACTCGGATCTCTTACTGGGTCATCCTCCCTGTGCTGATTCTTACCTGGTTGGGCTTATAGAACCCAACATCAGGCCAACCTTCCACATAGATGGCCTCCTGACTCTGCTTGGTTTCTGACAGCCTAGGCTGGGCATCTTTCCTGCCTGACGACCCTTCACCCTCCTTGGGCTGTGACACCCATTCTTGGTCACCAGGGATTGGCCCATCCTCCTCTGCTGCTATGACTAGCTACCTTGCTTTGTGTTACCTAATGGCTTTTGGACAGAATTGCTTGAGATGGGCATGAAAGAATGAGGAGCATCAGAATGATCCCTTTAAAACACATATCAGATAAAAGTTATAGCAGCTTACACTGCCAACAGCAGTTCATGAGGTGCCTGATTCTTTCACAGCCTCCTAAACTGTCTCTCTACTGCATGTCATTCAGAGCAAAAGCCAAAGACCTCATGATAGTCTGTGAAGTCCTTCTTGGCTGTGGCCTATTACCTTAGGACCTGAACTCTTCCTAAGCTCCTCCCACCCCTGTACATTCAATGATTATTTTCCTTTCAGACACTGGCCTTCCTTGCTATTCACGTTTGTAAGGCAACCCCCCCGCCACCAAGGTCCTTCATTATAGCGAATTCCTCTGCATCAAACATCCATCCCTCCAAATGCATCCTCAAATACATGTGCAATCTCATCTTAGTAAGGCCTAACCTGAGGGATTAGTTTGCTAGGGCTGCTGTGATACATTACTGCCAAGAGGATGGCTGAGTTGAAACTTAAGTTCTCACAGTTCTGGAAGCTTCAGGTTCAAGATCAAGGTACCGGCAGGTTGGGGCTCTGTCCTTGGCTTACAGATGGCTGCCTTCTTGATGTCCTCCTTCTTACACACACAGAGGAAAGGCCATGTGCATCATTGGTATCCACCTGGTCCAGTCTCTTACAAGGAAACCAGTCAGATTTGATCAGGGCCCACCCTAACAGCATCAAATAGATGCACCTGCAGAGGTAGTGGAGTATGAAAATTCAGCATATGAATCCTACAATATCTGACTGTCTAACCTGCCACTTCCAGTTCCTTTTACTGTGTATATTTTCATTTTCATAATGCCAATCAACTTCTACCATAATATACAATTTGACCAATACGGATGTATGTCTTATGTTCTAACCCACTGGCACATAAGTTCTATAAAAGCTTAGAGTAGTGCTGAGTATATAGTAAGCATTTCATGTATACTGTTGAATAGATGAGTGAAATTAATTTAGCTATGTGCTGTTGATGAACGTTTGGGTTATTTCAACTTCAGTGCTAGTGTGAACACTATGAGTGGTTTTAAATGTATTCTGGTGTGTATGGCATGAATTTATCCTATATCGGATATCCTAGGAGTGTAAACGTTGAGTCGTAGGGGGCATGTATTGTATTACTTTCCTAGGACTTCCATAACCAGGTCATGTAACCAGAAATTGATTCCTTCAGTTGGGAGGTTAGAAGTCTGAAATCAGGTATCAGCTGAGGCCATAATCCCTTTAAAGTTTCCAGGGAGGAATCCTTCCTTGCCTCTCTGGCCTCTGGTGCTCCCTTACTCATAGCATTCCTTGGCTTGTGGCAGCCTCACTGCCATCTCTGCCTCTGTCTCCTCATTGTATCTTTTTGAGATAGGCCTTGCTCTGTCACCCAGGATGGGTTGAGGTAGCATTATCATAGTTCACTTAACCTCGATCTCATGAGCTCAGGTGATCATCCTGCCTCAGCCCTCCAAGTAGGTGTGACTATAGGTATGTGTCCCTATGCCTGGATTTTTTTCTTTGTTTTATAGAAAGGTAATATCACTCTATTGCTCTAGGATGGTCTCAAACTCTTGGCCTCAAATGATCCTCCTGCCTCTGCCTCCGGTGGTGGTTGGGATTACAGGTACCTGCGTTACACTGTGCCTGGCCTCTCCTCCTGGTGCAGTCCAATTCTATATCTCTTTTTAACTTAATTACATCTGTAAAAATCCTATTTTGAAATATTAATAAGTCCATATTCACACACAGCTGGGGTTAGAGCTTGAACATATCTTTTTAAGGGACACAATTTAGCCCGTAACACATATGGATCTACCTTTCAGTAGATAATGCCGAAATAGTTACCAGAATGTTTGTGCCGAAGAATGCCCCATCAGTAGTTTGTGAAACATCCCATTTCCATACCTTCTCCAACACTTACTACTGCTGGATGTTTTACCACTGCTGGATGTTTTACGTTTAGCTAATCTCTTGATTATGACAGTATCACATTAGTGTTTTGACATTAGAATTAGCTACTCACCCTTCAAAAAGTAACTGTTGCTTTTGGATTTTGATTAGTTGCCAAACTGGTGTATAGTTACAATCTAATCTTTATGATACTGTATTTAATCCGTGAACTTGGTTTATTATGACATTTGTTTAGTCTTTAATGTCAATAAAGTTTTATAAGTTTCCCCATTAAAAAAAAAACTTAGGTCAAAACACTTCCTTTCTATGTACAGGAAGAACTGCCCCACGACGCAGCTAAACCCAACTGACCTGGAGTGCAGCCACAGCAAATTAAACTGAGTGGCACGTTGTATTAGGCAGAAGAGAGGATTCTCGTACTTCATCATCGTCCTTCCAGAGCCATTCATTTTCAGCCATGTTCACAGCATAGCAAGAAAGCCACAGCTTGTCACTGGGTGCACCATGGCAGGATGAAGAGGCTGGGCAGTGGAGGTAAGGGACTGATCAATGGGCAAGAGGGTTGGTAGATGGCATCACTGACACTAAGGAATCTGCAGCTAGAACAAGGCCAAGTGAGCTGGGGTGTCTTCCCAGATTCTGAGCAAGCTCAGATCAGATCACAAGGCATTAGAAGCAGACTTCAGCTCCAAATGTCAGCTGGATGAGTGACACACAGATGGGCAAGGACATCACCTTGGGATTAGTGGGTGCAAGCCAGTGTCCACCCGAGGACCAACCCGACTCCCTTCTCTCTCCAATCCCTTGGTCACACAAAACACTTTTCTCCATGCACACATCTGACCATCTTAGAACTGCAGGAGAGAGGGAGGCTCCCCACAAGACAGAGTGCCTTCCTCCCAGAGATACTAAACAGGTGTGAGAACTGTTCTGTTTGTTGAATAGGCCTACGTTGAAACCAGATTGGGCATTCAGTTAATTTTTCTCCCACTAACCTGTAGGTGCAGGAGGGAGAAATGCCAGATGAAAGACCAAATATAGCAGGCTATCTTCTCTATAATAAAAAATTGCAGCCCCACAATCTTCCCACTTTTTGCCTCTTGCTACTACCCCATTCTGCATGTTGGAGAATCCTTAAAATGTTTGCTTGTTCTGTCCTACTTCCACACCTAATGGAGCTCCCTATTTTTACCGGCACATTAAAAGTGAACATTCACTGTGCTCCTTCACTCTGTCCTGGCCTGAGGATTCAAGTGCAGTCCCCAGTACCTGGACACAGGATCCTCATTCTGTGTCTACTCAGCCTCTGCCCTCCCCTGCTACTGTTCCTAAACATCCCACGTTGCGTTCCTCTCCAAGTCCACGGCCACAGTGTTCCTTCTGCTTCAGATACCGTGTTTCTCCGAAAATAAGACCTACCCCCAAAATAAGCCCTAGCAGGATTTCTATGTATTTGTCAAATTTAAGCCCTACCCTGATAATAAGACTTAGTGATGGGCGTGGCTAGACAGTGTATCTGCATAGCCATGCCATACGTTTTGGCACAGAGAAGAAGACGTCCCCTGAAAATAAGCCCTAGTGTGTCTTCTTGAGAAAAAATAAATATAAGACAATGTCTTATTTTGGGGGAAACACAGTATTCATTCTCTCCTGCTGACATGCCCTGTCACCATTTGTAGCCAATTTTAAAACCAAAGGGACTTGTCAACTAGTATAATTTGTTCTAAAATCTTAGCCACCTTATTGTGGGCACTGTCTTTTTTTATTTCTGATATATATCAGCCTTGTGTTTTCGGGGGGCCTGTCTTATAAATTTTTTGAAACAGTCTTACTACATCACCCTTGGTAGAGTGTGATGGCATCACAGCTCACAGCAACCTCAAACTCTTGGGCTTAAGTCATTCTCTTGCCTCAGCCTCCCAAGTAGCTGGGACTATAGGCACCTGCCACAATGCCCAGCTATTTTTTGTTGCAGTTGTTATTGTTTAGCAAGCCTGGGCCAGGTTCAAATCCACCTGCCTTGGTGTATGTGGCCGGCACCCTGACCACTGAGCTACGGACATCAAGCCAGAATTTTCTAATTCCCTGTGACAGTTAGCATGGGAGTAGCATAGGACAGACATTCAACATGTAGCTCGCGGTGAACTAGACTCTTTGAAAAGGTCGAGGGAAAGGAACCCTCTTTCTATATTAGCTGTAGTTTTACCTTTTCCATTGTTGCTGACTTTTAATGTAGCATGTAATTATTTTACCCAGGGACATCTGTATACCCATGTGCCCAAGTCATAACAAAAATGTTCTTGAGTTAACCTTCATTATCTCAAGTTTTTGAACCATTTATACCTGTGTCCCTTAGCTAAGTGTTATTAAGGTATTTATTGAGGAATCACTATACTCCTATGAAGTATTGGCTACCTTATCTAACAAAGACAGATATTGATTGGTTATTTGTCTAAACCCAGACAAGTACATGATGGTGTGTAATGGATTTAAACATGGGCTGGCTAACTCTGAAGACTTAGGCTGTTATACTCCTGTAGTAAGCTGAGGTTTGAGAACTTAATAGAATCAGTGAAAACCAGGGTACCAGAGACTTCTGAAACCTGAAAGATTGTGCAGAAAGAAGTGGGGCAGTTGAGATAAAGTTCAACTTCATGTGCTGTCCTGGCCAGTACTGCAACTTCCCCGGGCATGAAGGGTCAGTAGGTGATTGTCAGAGGCCTCGGGTAGCTTGGCTGAGAAATTTTCCTCAAATTATGTCTTCCCAGAGTTTTATCCTTATAACATAGGTGGGAATAGTCTCTTTGAGACCTCTGAGACTGAGGTGCAAAGGGATCTAGTGATTATTGTGAAATGCCCTCCACAGTGAGTAAGTGGAGGAGGAACTGGGTGTGTTTCCACCTTATACCCAAGAAACCATCACTCCCCATGTGGAAGCGGGAGGGTTCCTGACAGCTTCTAACTTCAAGCTAATATGATTCTGCCATTTCTCTACTGATTAACTTAAATGGTTTTTAAAAAAATTAAAAACAGTTGATATTTATGAAGCTACTGAGCAGTTTTGACCAGTTTTAGGCATATTCAGAAAGACATCAAATAAATTATTCCTGCTAATCCAGGAATCCCTCCAACATCACAGACTTGTAGAAATGAAGTGAGGTGGTGGTTTTGTTTTAGGATTCATATTAGTTTTTCTGCTTGTTCAACATAAGGGGTTAAAGACTGAAGAACATGAAGCAGCCATGTTAGTACTAAAACGACAGTGACTTGAGTTTTTAAGAAGAGCCTGGGGTTTCCCTCCTAACTTTGCACAGCACCAGGGACTGTGCAGGCCCAACCCGTTCAATCTTTCTGACTTCAGCATCTATGCATTGGAAAGATGGGTCTCTTGGGTCTCCAAAGCCACAAATCAGGTGAGGGTGGGTAGGGTAGTTGCTGCTTCCAGGAAAATCAGCTCACCGGGGGAGGACATGGCACTCAATAATTCCAAGCTCTTTAGGACCCCATGGGAACCTAGAGGTCTTCCTTTGGATACCAAAAAATTGAAGATGTTTAATTATTTGTATGAATGAGTTGTTCACTTCACTATATCGTGCATGTTAACACATAAAGTAATAGTCATATTAAGTACTATTGATGTGGTAGGCGACGTGAATACCTGGTGCTTTTTCTTAAAAGAAAACAAAAAAACACGTCGCCAAATGCTGATCCGTCTTTCGATTCCTCTGTGATCTCTGTTCAGAGGCAGACTGCAGGCCCATCACAAAATAGGGCATTGTCACAGCAAACTCTGGGGGCCATTTCAGAAAACTGGAATTCACATTTGCAGTCTCAGGCTGGTCCAAAGGTAGTGAGTGATCTCATTTGATTGTTCAGTCAGTTACAGATTGAACTTCTTGTGCTGCTCTTTTCCCCTTCTCACTACTGCACTTGACTAGTCTTAAAAAAATAAAAAATTTGCAGTCTTAGTCTGGCCTGGTGGTGTGTGTCTATAGTCTCAGCTATTTGGGGAGGCTGAGCCAGGAGAGTTGCTTGAGCCCAGGGGCTTAAGGCTGCAGTGAGCTGTGAGGTCTAGTTCACGGAGGCAGAGCAAAACCCTGTCTCTTTTTCCTTTTTTTTGGGGGGGGGGTCGCCACTCTTTATGGCAGCAGTTCTCAACCTGTGTATCAAATATTTACATTACAATTCACAACAGTAGCAAAATTACAGTTATAAAACCCCATATCTTTTTCCTTTTTGGGGGGGGCCCACTCTTTATGGCAGGGGTTCTCAACCTGCCTATCAAATATTTATATTACGATTCATAACAGTAGCAAAATTACAGTTATAAAGTAGCAAGGAAGATAATTTTATGATTAGGGGTTACCACAACATGAGGAACTGCATTAAAGGGTCAGGGCATTAGGAAGGTTGACGTAAGAGATACACAGTTGAGGTTATCTTACCAACTTACGCTGGAGGGAGGTCAAAGAAACACACTACGGACTTCTTCGTTGTTGATGTAACCTGTGCTCAGCACCCATCCTGCCCTGAGGTTATAGAAGTGAGGCTGGAGACTGGTTGCTGTCTCCATGAGGTTTATAATCTAGTGGGCAGTCACTATAGCACCTCAAATGACCAATTTAAAAATGCACCTAACTCACTGAAGAAGCACTAAGTAGACACTGATGTGCCCCCTGGGTCACAGAAGTGGCAGTTCTTAAACTGAAGCACTAACCCATTACTGCACCTGACTTTGACAGGTGAAGAAGAACCCCTGGCTAACCCCACTGCACAGACCCCTCTGTTTCATGAGGATTTGATAATTTGGAAGAGAAAGGTCTCTTTAATTTTGCCTGGTTGTGTTAGATGTTTGGGCGTAACTCAGGGCCAGTGTTCACTTGGCTACGTTTGGATTTCTGTGCCTTGGCAAAGCAAGCGATTTTTGTGGGTGATTATTCTGAACATTTTTTTCTGGGTTAGACATGCCACCTACACTGTCCTTTCAGAATTATCTCACGCTTCTATTAATTTTTATTTTGAAGTTCTTAACATGCACAGATTAAATTTTCCCTACTCATTTATGAACTTATCCACTGTAAGTATGACAGCCTTATTTCTTTACCCTTTCCAACGTCATTTAAATTGGTTTGTATAAATATTTTGTCATGGGGGAATATTTTTAATATAGTGGCATTTAAACTATTAAGATAACATGGGCCCAGAAAGCCTGTTGGAATTCATAAACACAATTAGATTGATATTTTACTTGGTAAATCAGGACCGAGAGAACTGATGAGAATCATGACTTTAAAGCTATAAGAAGTGCTTATCAATTCAGACCACGGAACAACTGACGTGATCAACAGCAAACATCCATCTCCCTCTTATCCAGAGATCAGGCGAGTTAAGTGGTGTTTGTCTAAAATCCTTGGCACAAACCCCATCTTTGTAATGAAGACAATTAACATCTATCTCCAGTCATTGGATGTAGTGTTTCAGTGAGCAAAATCACTCAATAACAGCAATTTGTGAACTATACCACTCGTTTCCACCTTTCCTCAACTATCCGAGCACAAACAATTGTCACATTGGAGCAAAAGTCTGAACCCTTGGAATGCGTGCTCATTCGTGTTTCTAAGTGTGCTAAGAATAGGTGTCCTGGTATTTAAAACAAGGACTGGTACAGCATGTGGATACTGGCATGATCTATTTACTATTTTTATTTTATTTAATTATATCACATAATTGTAAGCTTGTACTCAGAACTATGCATACATAGAAATGTCGTCTTTCTATATATTCCTGGAGGCTCAAAAGGGGTTAAGTTACTGCCTAAAGACAAGCCGCTGTAATGAATAGTAAACTTGAACTTTCAGCTTTGAACTTAGGACGTCAGGGTAGAATCTGGTAATTTTTTAACAGCTACACTAGAAAGTCTCCCAGGAATGCATAAATGTCCCAGAACAATCAGACTTGTGGTTAAATATTTATATGTAATGTTGATGTTAGTCATTTTAGCATTATTTAAAATAGAAAAGGGAAAAAACGTTATGTCCAACAGCTGAAAAGTAGTAAACTCAATTATGGTACCAGGGAATAATATTCTATCATTAAAAACTGTTTCTACCAACAGACCCATTTAAAGATACTAATAACAGAATCCAAGGCAGAGAAGTGAACTCAGGTTACAAGCCAGTGGAGAGAGTATGAGTATTTTTTTTTCTTTTTTGGAGATAAACTTTATTTTTTAAGGACAGACTTTATTGAAAGATAAGAAAGAGGGGAAAAAAAAGAGAAATAGAACCTCCAGCAACAGAGGAGGGTACGTAAGTGGGAAGCCTCCAAACTTTTATAGCAGTATTATAGAAAGCAGATTGTCATTTAATGCAACTTGAAGCTATTGGAATTCTAATCAGGCATCGTAACTATACACAGGATCAAAACAAGAAAAATAGTCAATAGTTGATAAGTCCCTATCAGGTCTCTGGTGTCAGCTTTCGATAGTCTATCTACCTCTTGTCACCAACAAAAAAATGCCCTAGCTTCCAACTTCTTTCCAGTGTCCTCAAACCTGCATGAATCATCAAATTATCTGAAAGAGATGTGCTGGCTCAGCAGCAAACATCAGCTTTACCTTGTCCATAGGAGGTTTAATAAACAAGTGCTCTTACTAGGTGTGGAGGCTCATACTGTAATTGTAACACTCTGGAAGGACGAGGCAGGATGATCCCTTGAGCTCAGGAGTTCGAGATCAGCCTGACCAGGAGCAAAATCCCATTTCTACTAAAAAATAGAAACACTAGCTGATAGTTGTGGTGGGGTCCTTTAGTCCCAGCTGCTCAGGAGGCCGAGGCTGGACACTCTCTCGAGCCCAGGTTGCCATGAGCTTGTCTGACTCAGTGACACTCGACCAAGGGTGTTTGCCTCAAAAAAAAAAAAAAAAATTGCTACATATCTCATTGCTGAATATCACCACAGTCGCCTTCCAAGTACTTTGTTTGGGAAGCTATGCATCAATGCTAGCACCTCGTCCACTCTTCAAAGCAACTTGGAACTCTTTTTCCAGAGTGGCCATGGGAGCTGTCATCCTATTAGGCAGTGGTTCTCAACCTTCCTAATGTCTCCTAATGCCGTGACCCTTTAATACAGTTCCTCATGTTGTGGTGACCCCCAACTATAAAATTATTTTCATTGCTACTTCATAAGTGTAATTTTGCTACTGTTATGAATCGTAATGTAAATATCTGTCATCTAGGATGTATTTTCATTGTTACAAAGGGGTCGCTACCACAGGTTGAGAACGGCTGCTATAAGATCTGACAATTAAGTTTGGTAACTGCTCCTAGAAAAGTGCTTTGAAGGGGGGGATGAGGCACTGGCATTGATGCCTAGATGCCTGAGGAGAGTACTTTGAAGATGACCAGAGTGAAATTCAGCAATGAGGTAGATAGCATTTTTTTTCTGATGAGTTTGTGAACTTAATTGCCCAGCCTCATACTCGTTGGGAGCAGGGGACGTGGGTGAATCACCTTTCCATGATTCCCAATACCTAGGAGATTATTGGGGGTATTTGTGGAATGAAAGAACTTTGCAGATTTAGCCGGTGCTACTATGATTTTGTGTAAGCTCACTTCCAATGAATTGCTCTCTTTTCAAAGAGAACTAGAGTGGGAACCTTTGCCTTCATGAATTTAACATTGGCGGTTGTCTCTTTGCAGGTGACCTGGAAGTTCATGACATGAAATAATTTGCAATTTTGCTGAGATTCATGTGAGGCTGGTGAACAGGACTGCGTCCCTGAGAGACTGAGTTAGCCAGGAGCCCGTGTGCAGCCCCACATGCTCTCATTCAGAGGTAGGTGGGAGCTTAACTTATGATCTTGCATGTGTATGAAAATGTATTTCTTCTGCCAGAAAAGGATGCCTGAAATGACAACAGCTCCAAGAACCGATGAGGTAAGTGAAGTAGACTAAAAAAGTATTAGTTCTTAGCCAGAAAACAGACCTTTTTGGATAAAAAAGAGTGAAATGTTAAATTCATCAGTAACTAGAGTCTATGGTACCAAGTCAGCCATATGTTCTTTATGAAAATTTAAAACAAAATTTGGGAAGTGGATTTAGTAAGTGTTTCAGCCTGGACAGAAACTGATCATGGAGTGAGAGTTGAATCTTTTATGTGTAATTTTTCAGTGATATGAAGATACTTGCATAAGGAGCGCTGTCTATTATGAGTATGGCTTTTGAGTTTGGGAATTTTCAAGGGTTTCTGAAGCTCTGCAGTTAAGAAGTCTATTCTTTAATGAGCTAACAGGGAAATTGGCATCTTCACAAATAAGTGATAGAGATTAACCGATTAAAAAATTAGGTATAAACACTGGCAGAATTTAAAGATCTAGGCCCTCCCTGTTTCCGTGGCTGAAGTGTCCATTTCTTTTTTTCTTTCACATTTCATTTTCATCCCTCTTGTGTTGACCCCTTCTTAATTCCCCTGCCAGCCATTTTCCTCTGGAAATGTTCTACCATTAACAAATGCCTTACTGTTTAATGTTCTCTCTGAAAGTTCAGAAAATGACATAGACAATGTCTAATTATTAGCTTACACAGTAGGACCAGTGTCAACCTTGGTGCATTTTTGCATAATTTCATGGGCAAAGTCTATTTTATTTAAATATCAGACTAATTTGCTCTGGATCATTGGGCAGGCTGGTAATAATTACAAGATGATTGTGTACACATAGCCTAACTTAGGGGCAAATTTATTTCATCCTAAATGGTCATGAAGCAGAATGCTTTAATGTATTTAACTGTGTTGTACATTTCTGGCATTCTTTCGTACCTCTTGCCCTGCCCACACCTTGAGACAGTGGTTTACCACCCGTTAATACATTAAAAAAATTTATCCTGCCACGTTTGGGTTGATTGGTATAAACTAAGACAGCAGGAAGGTATGGCTTTCAAAAACTGAAAAGCAAGCAAGCATACACTCTCTTGATGTGGAAGAACACACAATTAGGCAGTTTTTCTTATTCCTGGAAATAGACAAAGACTGTCTGAATTGGGGTGGAAAAGGGTAATTTGGGGAGGAACTGGAGAGCTGAGTTGTGTCTCTGAGAATGGGATCCTTGCTCCATCTCTGTGCGAGACGGGAAAACCCTGGATGAGGATGAAATGAAAGAAATTCCAATAGTTTGAGGGAATCTGAAAGAGAAATTTTACTCTTGGGCTCATTTTGGCAGCACATGTACTAAAAAATTAGAATGATAGAGCATAGAGAAGTCTCTGTACAAGAATGACACAAATTTGTGAAATGTTCCATTAATGAGACCATTTACCCTACACCCCACTTCTTGGGTAGAACCCAAGAAAGCAGGATGACCTTAGGTTGCTGGCCCTGAGAACTTTATTTTTTTTTTGAGACAGACTCGCCATGTCACCCTGAGAGTGCTGTGGCATCACAGCTCACAGCTACCTCCAACTCTAGAGCTTAAGTGTTTCTCTTAACACAACCTCCCTAGCAGCTAGGACTACAAGTGCTGCCACAACACCTGGCTAGTTGTTGTTGTTGTTGGAGTTGTCATTGTTTAGCTGGCCTGGGCCAGATTTGAATCCACCAGCCTCAGTGCATGTGGCTGGTGCTGTAACCACTGTGCTATGGGCACAGAGCCTGAGGATTGTATTAAATCATTCACTCCCATGTCCGTCCATTTAGCAGGTCTTTCCTGCCTTCTAAGTGGGAGGTACAGTGCTTAGCAAAAGATGAGTAGGGCAAAAGATGAGTAGGGCTTGGGCAAAAGATGAGTAGGGCTTGAGCTTTGTCAACAAGCCGCCTTGTCCACCATCTGCTCCAACAAGCTGATGGCAACTCCATCCCACTAGTGTTCAGGACAAAACCTTCACATGTTCAACTCATCTTTCCCTCCCATCTTGTATCCAGTCCTACAAGAAGTTCTCTTGGTATTCTACCTTCAAAAAACCCAGAATCTAAATGCTTCTCTCTACCTCCACTGCTACTGACATTGCTCCTAAGTGGTCACCTTCCTCCAACTTTGTTTCCAGCATGATGTCAATATAATATCTACAGAAGTCCCTTTGCAATTATATAAAATTATGTCTCTTCTTTGCTCAAGTCCTTTAGTAACTGGACATTTCACTCAAAAGCCCAAGCTAAACTGTCCTTCCCCCTTGCCTTTCTGAATACACTTCTAGGACTCTTGGTCACTCCTCTCAGCCACCCTGGCCTTCCTGTTACTCCTTAAACAGGCTCACTTTTGCCCTAGGGCCTTAGCACATGCTGTTCCCTCTGCCTGGAATGCCCTCTTCCCAATGAGCTATGTGAGTAATTCTTTACCTCTTTCAAGTCTTTGCTCCAACATCAGCATCATAATGGGGTCCATTAGGACAAATCTACTTAAATTTTCAAGTGGCCACCCCTACCCTGCCCCCCTAAATACTCTTCACCCTCGTCTATTTCATAACACTTACCCATTTCTTAGATAATTTACTTATTTGATATGCTTACTATTTACTGTTGGTTTCTGCATCCCAGAATGAATGCTTCGTAAGGCCAGGGATTTTTGTCTGTTTCATTTACTATAGTTTCCCAAGAGTCTAGCCCAGTACCAGAAACATAAGAGGCACTCGGAAGATGTTTGCTAGTATTGATTGTTGAATGAATTGCTTCCTAGGGTGGGGCAGGAGGCCATGGAAGGATTGCTTGAGCTCTAAAACACATTAGAGTTGCATTGGAAGGTCTTACCCTCCTGGAGTTCCCTGGCCCTCCAGGTGTGGCTTAGAGAAAGGCTGAGAAATGGTCCAGAAAGATCTCAACTTGAAAGACCATGGGGTGGGACCCTAAGGGCTGCTGCAGATGTGAGCAACGTGGGTGGGTGATTAGGACCCAAGTAATGAGGATGACTGGGGAGACTGAGCAACAGGCAGTGTGGACAGTTGTCCCCTAACAATCAGAGATCCCACACTGTGCTAACATTCTATAAGTCTCCTGCTATAAAAATGCAGCTTCAGAGAAAAGCATGATTAATTATTCTGCTTGTAGAATTACAAATAAAGATTACTATGACATGTAGAAAATGTTACATGTTCTTGGCACTTGGGTTGTGTAGACAGATTTATACTTTGTACCAAAACAACTTGGCTAACCTCTGTTTTCTCAGTAAACTGTAAACTTGAATCCAGTCAACTCATGTCATAGTAGACACCTGACGTATGTTTCTGAAGAATGAGTAAATGAAAAAAATGGCTGTCTTATAAGGTGGTTTTTCTTTGTGCAAAAGTCAACTTTTCACGTCACAAACTAGTAAGATTTTTTATTTGGTGGAATAAAAGGCATGACTTAGCCACTCCTGAGTGCAAAACTAGTCCAGAATGTCAGGTCCAAGGCAAAGGACCAATAAAAGGACTGTTTTGGTGTGAGCAAGATGGGGGTGTCTGGGTGGACGTGGTGATTGGATGGTGATGAAGTCTTGGATCCACAGGAAGCAAGTGCTAGACAGAGGGCTGCAGTCCAGCAGCCTGGACCAGCGTCCTCAGCCTCTGACACTGTTTCTGCTCTATGGCTTTCACTTTACTTAGTGCGTTTCCCCATTTGCAGAGATATTCCCTGGGATGCTTTATGTTAATCTCATGTATTTTGCTCACGTATCTCTTTGTTTCCTTCTCGCTGTAGTTTTCTTGTGTGTTTATACTTTCTTTTTGTCTGCCTGTATACTTACACCGTCCCTCACTGTATTGTATGTCTGTGTTTGCAGATTTTTCACTCTGCTAGTTTATGAACTTCTGCAGTGCTGGAGTGTCCTTTCTCTCTGTGTTCTCGGAGCTTAGCATAGTTTGGTATATAAGTGGCATTTAGGCAGATGTTTATGAATGCATCACTAAATGAATATACAGATGCTTGTTGATGATGAGCGGGAAGCTGGGCTTAGGGCAACCTTTTCAGCCCCTGTTTAGTGGGCCTCACAATTGACTGAAATCTTGGGCGAAGCCACCTCGAGGCAGTGATCAAGTTTCCAATTAGCACTTTGCAGGGAAAATCTCCAGCTAGTTCTCAGCACAATATTGACTTGTTCCTGGTGAGGAGGCAGCTCAGGGTTAGATTTGTCTGAAAAGCTGAATTGTCCAGGTTATGAATCCAGTCCCAGGTCATCAAGTTTCCCCCACAGAGGTTCAGATGGTAAACAGTTGGGCTTTGTGAGCCGTATGGTCCGTTATTAACCCCTCTACCTTGTTATTTGTAGTATGAGAAACCACAGCCAATGTATAAATGAATGTAGCCATGTTCTGATGAAACTTTATTTACAAAAATGGGAAATAGGGATAAATTTAGCCTTCATGCTGTAACTTGTCCACCCTTGATTCCGTCCGTTCTTCTAATGCTTCGTCATCAATGGGGATCTGAGTGTGGACAAAAAGAACAGGCACTGATTATTAACATGCGCCCTGAGCTAGTTACTTCACGTTAACTAGCTCACTTAAATTTAGCTCAGTCACACTAGTTCATCTAGTTAAGTATCTGATTTATTCCTCTCCATGTCTAAGACGTAGGATAGCATCACATGTGATGGGTGAGGAAAGTAAAATTTAAAATGTAAGTGGAAGCTTGGTAAGATCACAAAAGCAGTGAGTAATGAACCCTTTTGATTTCAACCTGATTGAGGGGATTACCTATTGCTATCACCAAAATACATCACCACTTCATTGTCCTTTGACTATTTGTTGTGACAGATGTACATTATGACAAGTTTAAAGTTGTCTTTTACCAGGGAGGAGTGGCGGTATGGCTGTGCTGTGGTAATAACCTCAGTCATCTTGGCCGGGCATGGTGGCTCACTCCTGTAATCCTAGCACCCTGGGAGGTTGAGGTGGGTGGATTGCCTGAGCTCAGGAGTTCCAGAACAGCCTGAGCAAGATGGAGAACCCATCTTTACTAAAAATAGAAAAATTAGCCAGGAGTTATGGCCTATAATCCCAGCTACTCAGGAAGATAAGGCAAGAGGATCACTTGAGCCCAGGAGCTTGAGGTTGCTGTGAGTTATCCGCACTCTACCAGGGTGACAGAGTGAGAGTGTCTCAACACCAATTCCCTCCCTCTCAAGTACTTTAACTTTTGAGGTACACACTGCTGTGAAAACGGGTTTGGACCTTATGGTCTTGTGGGTGTCTTTTTGGGATTCTGATGGGTTTAGCCATTCTCCTAGGAAAGTGAAGGCTGAGGGCATGTGGGGTTCTCAGTCACACTAGTTCATCTGAGCAGCAAGTCTCTGCTGCAAGTGGTCCTCACTCTGAGACTCAGGCTGAAGGAGCCCCAGCCACTGGGTGTCCTTGACACCTACGGGGGAGGGGAGGAAGAAGGTAGATTATCCATACACTCTGAATTTTTCTCCAGAATCAACACATTAATTGCACTCACCATTCACTGGCTTTAGTCAGATGGCTTTCTTCTGATCTTAAGGGGGTCAAGTACCCTGCCGTATACCTCAGATAAAGATAATTATAAATATAAGTAATAGTACTAATGACTACAAAGAATTTAGTAGGAAAACTGAGATTTTTGCTAAGTAGATTAAATATCAAAGGTTTTTACAACTGAAATTATGCCAGCGTGTGTGTGTAGGAGAAAGCGGAGGTCCAGACGCCTTCAGAACACATTAATGTTAATATCACCTTATGTGTTAATTATAAAAAACACTCTTTCTTGGCTCATTGAATCTATTGTATATTTTGGTAATGAGTACCTTCTTTAAATATTTTGGCATTGAGAAATGGAGGTACTCCCACAAAGCACTGGATATTATTTAATATCTTGGGATTGTCAAACCAAGGATTAAGAGAAAATTTAGTAATGTTAGAAGTAGTATTTGTCTCAAAGTTCTATGTGGGAAAGTAGCAAAGAGGTAATATGGCCAATTTGGAAACTGATGTTAATTAGGCAACTGAATAATGGTAAAGTTGGCTTGTTGGATGTGTTTGATACAGAGCCAAATTCTGCCCTTAATTATCTGCATACATTTTACCAATAGAGCAAGGTCCTTCACTATTATGTGTAAATGGACCTTATGCCATATTCCCCCAACCCCAAAGATGAGAACTGGAGGGTAATTGGCAAGGGCCCTACCTCTGGGACCCATTTTCATGAAGCTTTTCTCACTCGATGAAACCCAGAAGAGGCTGTTCAAGCATCAGGAGACTGGCTTTATTCATCACCACAGCTATTGCCCAGCAATGTCTCCATGAGAGTTGTTTCTGTTGACACTTAGGAGGGGTGGGGTGGGGTGGGGTGTGGCTGAAGGCAGTGGAGCTTCCTGCCTCCCTCCATCTGGGAGCTGAATAGGAAAGGACTCCGTGTTGGGCTTCACATTTCAGTGTGAGGGGTTGTGCATGCTGATTCCTCACCTTGAACTTCTGTGTCCAGGTCAGTACAGCTGAAGGGACCACACAGTGACCACAGTGAGATGATTTTAATTTCAGTCTATTGGACTCTCAAGACTGTATCAGAATACACCAGGGTGGAGGTGGGCCCAGAGGTGCTGGTCATAAGTCCCTTTAGACCAATGAGACTTTTGTTTAAAGAATTGTTCTTCCTGAAAATTTAGATAACTGTCCTCTAGTCATTTTAGCAATCCAGGGAAGTGAGTTGAAGTTTTACTGGTTGTGTGTTGGGTTCAGACTTGGTCCTTACCTGTTGCACTGTCTACCTTCTACTTGCTATAAATATAAAGGGAGATGTCTATAGAAACCGGTCTGTCTTACTGCAGCATCAGAAGGTCAGGTTGACAAACTTTAATGAATTTTGTGATGTTTCAAGGCCAAAATAATTACAATCCCATAAATCATAGCTCTCTGCTTGGGCAGACCAATGGATTATCCACCTGCGTTTTGTTTTGGCTGTGATCCTAACCAACATTTTTTGAGAGGAACACGGGAGGGTAGTACCCTTTCATGAAGCCAGTCTCAAATGTGCCAAATACTTTTTAACATAAGGGAGGTTCATTGCTATCTACTTCTGAAATCATAATGCACTTGTAAAAGGAGAAAGAGCTGTATCTAAATCCTCCTGAAAAGCTTTATTTATTTTTGGCTTTACCATCACCCATCATCCCTACACAATATAGCATAAGAGGAAAAGTGATTTCACCTCTATTACCCTTAGAAAAGGAGGGGAGGGTCTACTTGATTAGGAAGTAGGGTGTGGTAATTCTCTGGTCCTCTAGATTTTTTAATTCTTCCTCCCCCTTAGTGTGCCTTGAGAGGCTAACCTTGATAGACAGTATCAACCATGCTTGTTTGCCTGTTTTCTTTAGGTTTCAATTAATGAGAAGCCCAAATTCTTCTTGGGAAGAGACCAAGGTCAGGGTGTTGATTTCCCCTGGTGCACTGTCTCCATAGTCTAAGGTGGGGCAGAGGCTCTATTCCTCCACTCAAGGCTCCTGCGGGCAGCTGTCCCCTTACAGCACAAGGTCCCATGAGTTCTAGTGACTGTCCTCACCTCTGCCCCTGTAGTCCGAGGCTGGGTTGGTTTCCCTCTATTGCCCATCCCTGGGTACATTGTCTGCCCATCTGGGTTACCATTAACGCTACCTCCCATTTGCAAAGAGTCATGTTAATAAATTTCTCCAGTGTCCCTTTTTGAATTAAGGCATTTTTCTCTGCTAGACTCCTGACTGCGAGGGGTTTATACCTCCTACCTGGGCACTGTGCCCCTTAGGGTGGGTGCAGAGAGACTGAGCAACTGTAAGATGAATGGCATGTAGGTCCTGAACTGGCAAGGGGTTTTCTCCTCTGCCTAATTGGAGGAACATGTTTATATGCCACAGGGGAAACGGGACTGAATACATACTCGAACAGAGTATGAGTTCTCTATTGCTGTAATGAATTATCACAAACTTACTGGCCTAAGACAATCCCAATTTATTATCTTAATAAATATTATCTTGGCTCGGCACCTGTGGCTCAAGTGGCTAAGGTGCCAGCCACATACACCTAAGGTGGCGGGTTCGAATCCAACCTGGACCCACCAAACAACAATGATGGCTACAACCAAAAAATAGCCGGGCGTTGTGGTGGGCGCCTGTGGTCCCAGCTACTTGGGAGGCTAAGGCAGGAGACTCACTTGAGCCCAGGAGTTGGAGGTTGCTGTGAGCTGTGATGCCACAGCACTCTACCCAGGGGGACAGCTTGAGTCTCTGTCTCAAACAAAATAAATAAATATTATCTTAAGATGACACTGTGATTGCATTCCTTTGTAGGGTCTGGGGAAAAAAACGTTTTCTTGGCCTTTCTAGCTTCTAGACCAGGCTGTCACATTTCTTGGTTCATGGCTTCTTCCAACTTCAAAGCCAGCTGTAGTTTTTCTCCTAGGTCATCGCTCCTTAATTCCCACCTCCCTCCTTCACTTTCTGACTATTCAGGCTACTCCCCCCAGTTCCTGCTCAGTTGGTTAGCAACTTTAATTCCAGCTGCAAACTTAATGTCCCCTCACTTTGTAACACAGCATATTTACATATTCTGGGCACTAAGACCTTGACATCTTTGGGGGGAGGGCATAATTCTACCTATTAGGCAGACCTTGACCTGTCAAGGTGGGGGGGACATAAATGTATAAAATAAAACATTATGATTTGGTTACTACACAGAGGCAGGGTGAAGTATTAGCTAGGAATTTAGGAACTTGAAATATGAGGGCATGAATTCTGAGAGCTGCTCTACCACCAAGCTGCCACGAAAACTTGTGAAAGCAAGACTTGTACCAGGAAAAATGGAATTTTCTTCTCACCCCAACAGATGGTTGTGGTTTTATTTAATAGATAAAGGAAATACATTTCAAATTGTAGTATTTAGAAGGCTAGAATTTCTGTTGTTAGGCTTTCAGCGGAAAAGTTTCCATTTTCATGACCAGCGTGAACCAGTATCTTTATAAAACCACCTGCAACACATTTACGCTAAGAGTAGTTGGTATATTCTTGGGACCAATAATGTCACATTGGCCTGTGACTCTTTTCTGTGCAACCTTCCTACTGATTTATCAACTTCGTTAGAAACTTGTTTCGTTATACAAGGACATCATTGCCTTTGCTTGAAACCAAAACATGCCATTAAAATAGGAATTGGCTGGTTTGCACTCTGACTTTCCTCAAAGCTCCAGAATGAGCTCTCACCTTCAGCCTCCTCAATAGGAGTAAGCAATGTGGAAATGAAAAAACAACACAGAACAATTCTAAAGGAACCCAAAGTGAAATGAGTATTTTTCAATTTTAACATCCATGTGGATTGGGCGATGTGACATGAACACTACTGATACATTGTGAGCTGGGGCCCCTGCACGTTGAAATTCAGAGCCATATTTTCTGTACTGAGATAGCTGCTGGGAGGTTAAAACATATATTTCTAAAAATACTATCAGACCAATTTCTCCAACCATTTACTTTTCCCTTCCAAAAAAAAAAAATAGTATTAACCTTTTCTAACTACATAAAAATTGCATTCATGCCAAAAAACTGCAATGGCATATGCTAATTCAGTGGTGTAGTAACTTCGTGTCTTGGTAGAATACCTAAGAAATGAAAACAATCCTGAAACAGGGTTTGAGCTGGGCGCAGTGGATCATACCTGTCATCCTAACACTCTGGGAGGCCAAGGTGGGTGGATTGCTTGAGCTGAGGAGTTGGAGACCAGCCTGAGCAAGAATGAGACCCCCATCTCCACTAAAAATAGTAAAGCTAGACAGGCATTATGGCAGGTATATGTAGTCCCAGCTACTCGGGAGGCTGAGGCAGGAGGGTCACATGAGAGGTGAGCAACCAAATGTGAGGTTACTGTGAGCTATGACGTTCTGGTACTTTACCCAGGGCAAAAGAGTGAGACTTTCTCAGAAAAAGGAGAGTGGGTTAGAATCTGACCCTCTAAGCAAATTCTAGCAAGGTAGGTAAGTGGTGTCACCTAGGTCAAAACCTAGGACTCCTGGTGAAAGATGCGGAAGACCCGTTTGAAAATAGTCTTTTATTTATTAAGAGAAAACAGTCTTTTAAAGAAGAAATCTCAAAGACCATAGAAGATGGAGGCACACAAGTCACATCTATAATGATGTACTCAGGTATTGGCCCACAGACATGTCCTAAGCTTTGGGATTTGGGGGGCACCTGCATGATTCCAATGTAAGCACTTTTACGTTGAAAGTGTGGGCTTTTCGTCTCTGGATCTTAGAGGGTAAAATACCTTACATTAGGCTGGCCCTGCATGAAATGCATGTGGAAGAGTTTCAGAGTAGAGGAGATGAATTGGATACTTTGCAAGGTAGTGAGGGTCACTGATTATAGGTGATCTGGAATGAAAAAATCAGTCACCTGATGCATGTCCATGAAGCTATGTGGTATTGACTGTATTAGGGAGACAGACTCTGTGGCCATGCAAGAGGTGAGAACCTAGACTGGGAGACAAGAAGGGAACAGTCACAGGTAACTCACAACACAAGGGAGGACTTAATAAGCATCTTCTGAGACCAAAAGATCTTAGGTTTCCTATTTTGTGCTAATGATTGAAATCCCATTCATTGGTTAAAGCCCATCCTCCAAGAGGCCACCTTTGATCATGCTGAGAAGTGATCTTTTCTTCATAGCACTGCTCTTCACTTCTATGGAATTAAAACATTCATTTGTGTTTCTTAATTTCCCTACTCTGTAGGAACATTTCTGGAGAGCAGAAAGTAAGACTAGGTATCTGGTTTCTTCCTTGTGTCTATGTGATACATCTATGGTAGGATTCCAACAAATGTTTATGAAATGAAAAAGTGAATGTTCATTTTTTTTTGGGTGGGGTGTTTTCTTGGTGGGGGGCAGTGCAGAGTGGGAAAGAACATTAATTCTTGTTAAATGAATAAGTGGTACAATAAGAACTTAGAGTTTAAATGCTTCTGTTTGGGAGAGTGATAAAAGGTTTTTTTTTTAAATTGCAAAACAGGTTTATTTTAAGGATCAGATAAGATCATGAAACAAATTGCAGTACTGCTAAGGTAGTGTGTGAAGTGCTCAAGTATCCTGAATTTTACCTATAAGTCCCTGCAGATCACCTGTGAAACAAGAGACACAGAAAGCCCTTCTTCCTGGCTGCTTGAAGGAAGGTCTTCACTTGGGTTGGTGAACACAGCCTGAGTGGATGCCTGGTGTGTGTGGCATGTTGTCCTCAGACAGCGTATGCTTTGAACTGCTCCCTGGGACTCCTCCCTGGATGGTGGCCACCATGCCTTGGGTGTCTTTCCTGACTTCCTGGTTTAATAAGGCAGCATCTTCACTTACCTCACCTGGAAAGTTCCAGCACCTGGGTAAGGCTCCTTTGGAGTTCAAGATACTTTCATGATCATGTCACTCCATTTTCTCTGTAAACCCAAGACTTGCACATCATCTTCTGATTTGCCAATGCCAAGCTTCCTGGGAAGTGATGAGTAACTGTCAATTCAGCCTTTATACCATCTAAGAACGGTTGTTTCCCTCCACATGGACGGATCTTATGGAAAGCTCAGGCAAGCTGCTGTTTACGGCCGTGGCAAACATCGTGTTATAATTCTTTGAATCTTAGGCCACTGCCTCAGAGGGGCAGAAAATCTTTCTTTGTCGATGTCTTGATCTTAGACGTTCAGCTTCCAGAACCTCGAGAGGACGGACCAGGTGTCAAGAACACTTGCCAGAGAAGTCTTCTCTCCAGTTCCTGGACCTTTCTCTGTAGCTCTTCTTTCTCTTTGCACCTGGTTCATAAATTCCTCTCTGCCCTTTTGAGAAAGACTATTCTGCATCTTTACTCTGAGCAGAGTGAAGAGTAAGATCTAGGACACCATCTCTGACTCTTCTGGCAAGCTTGAGCTTTTCCCCTTAGGATCAGACAATGATGTTGCCTAGACTTTCTGGGATGTCATTCTTGTCTGATTGTGGAGTCTTTGTCTTTGCTTTTCTGGAGGAGCTTAGGCTACTTTGTGCCTTTAGGTATCTTCTCACTGGTTGAACACATCTGTTGCAGAAGGCTTTTTGGTTGTTTTCTTCTCATAGTTCATATATTGAGGACTCATTCTTTTATGATGGCCCCACTAAGAGTGCTCGAACTAGCTTCGGTAGACTTTCAGGTGCTGTGCCCCAGGGTATCCGTGTTTTCTTGTCTTCCCGTCAAAGGCTTTTCAAAGCCAGACCCACCTTTCCCCTCGCTGTGGGCCAACCTTCTGGTGGAGCTGTCCAAGGGGAAACACACTATAGGGTGTGCAGAGAAGGTAGCCTGATGGAAGGTTTTATTGAAGTAGTATTTGATTTCTTTTGAGGGGCACTGTAAGAAGGCAACCCTTGCTAACATATCAGATGAACTGGCACATGTACAGAGTGGTATAGCCATAGACCTTGTGAATGTATCAAATTTATGACACAAAACAGTGTCTATACATCTCTAAAGAGACATCCATGGATGTTATGGGCCCTATCCATCAAACCTCCCACTCCTAAAACACATAGTCAGAGGATTTCTGACTTAACAGAATTTAGCATGGTACCTGGCATGATAAACATGTTTTCATGAAGAAAATTAGCGCAAATATTTATTGGCAATCAACAGTTCTTCAGTTTAGAAGGAACAAGTTACAATTATTTGAGCCCTCTCTTGTAGCACCTGTTTTCCAGTGTCAGTTCTTACAATGATGCAATGCTGATACTTGCCTTGTTTTAGCGATCAAGCCTTGGGTTCAGTGAGATGAAGTCACTTGCCCAGAGCACACAGTGAATTGAGGAATGTAGATTCAAATCCAAATCCTTGGAGTCAGAGGATACTGAGAGTATTACAATCACACAGGCATAAGGAAGAGCTGATTGGAGAAACCCAGGATCCTTCCATTACAGAGAAGATGTAGGTAAAACAAGTGATGGGGGTATGTCTCCTTGCCTGGTGGGTTTTGTATTTTAAACCATCACCATTATTTTTAACCTTGCCTGCTATGAGGCAAAAATTCCTTTGGCATCACCGTGAACAGCTATTGTGGCCTTTTCCTTGAAGATACTTTCATTTCCCGTCACCCCCAAACCCTCTGGGTTTAAAGACCCAGTCATGTAATCTTTCCATCTTTTTGCCTGATTTATTTCAAAACTTGTTTCATTTTTTTTTTTACATTAACACATCCTCTGGTATTATAAGTATATATAAATAAGATATACTAAATTTCTGCTGCTGCTGCATTCCGATTGGCCAGACCAGATGGAGTGATTTCTGAACTAGAATTGAAAATCAAAACACAAGTGCTTTTTAAAGAGGTTGAAGTTGAGAAGCAACTGTTCGTGGCAGACTTAGCTTTAATTCTAAGTGGAGTTAGGGTTTGTCTTTTGAGCTGTGTTTGACTATGGAATTTCAGAAGCTCAACCTGTGAGCAACTATGCCCCAGGCATATTTTCTGCTCTTGAGAAAGAGGGATCAAGTTAGAACAAAGCCTAAGAGTTCCACGGGGCAACATGGCTGCTACTTAGGATGGTAAGAAGTTTTTTTTTTTGCTTTTTAAGAGCCTGCACACACAAATCAAGTGATGAAAAATCCCTTTGCTGAGTAAGTTCTGGGAGGCATCCTCCATCCCAAACAAATTCTGAAGAGTAATGGGTGTCAGTTTTCATGTGCTTATTCTGGCTTATCTCACTTTATTCCTTAGGATAGTCCTATGAAATTAGCATTGCAATCTCTGTTTTACGGAGGAATCTGAGAGTATTAGGGTCACCTAACCAGTACCGAGGAGTGGCTTTGAAAACCAGGTCTGCAACTGCAAATCCATTGTAATACCTCTTACCGGGCAATACAAGGAGTTTGGACTGCTCAGAGAAGGAAGGCTTCTACTTCTCCATAGAGTAGAGAAGGGGCTAGAATATATTTCTAAGTGAAAAGATCAGTGTTCTGTGGTATATAAATTTTGGGAACATCCAATACTTCTCACTTTTCATTAAGACCAGACAGAGGTTGTCATGCCACAGGGTGGCATTCATGATGAAAGCCATGTGCAAAGCGTGATGGCGTAATTGTGTATATTTAGGACTTAGACCCACAGAGCCTGGGAGATTGACTCTTTTGCCAGCCTAGTAACCTTAAGCAAATCATTTATCCTGTCTACCTGTTCTGTCAAATGAGGATGTGGTAAACAATCCTCATTATCCAGATTCCATGTTTACAAATTTACCTATTCACTAAAATTTATAGCATCCAAATTGGCGTTTGCAAGATTTTATGATCATTAGCAGTCATGCCCAGAGCAGCATGTATCACAAGTTTTCCTAGAGTTGTCAAAGCTTATAAGAAATTATCTTATTGACATGTCTCGGGACTAGAGTTGTCTTATGCATACGTTTCCAAGTGACAGAAAGACTCTTGCCTTCATGTTTCAGTTCCTGTACTATAAACAAGTGTCCTTTCCATGGTCTAGTTAGTAGTTTTTCACATTTTTGTGCCTTTTTGGTTTTACCATTTAGAATGGTCCCCAAGCATAGTGCTAATGTGTTAGTGTTCCCAAGTGCAGGAAGACTTGTAGATTGTACTATGTGGAGAAAAACATGTGTTGTGTTAGCTTCATTCAGAAATGAGTCATGGGCCTGTTGACCCTGAGTTCAATGTTAATAAATGATGGATCCAGCAAAAGGAAGAAATTTGCTTATCTGTACGTGAGGCTTGTCTGGAAAGTGCTAACGTGATATCCGTACCGTGCAATGAAGCTACAGAAAAGACGTGTGGCTAAATTTGGATATTCATGAAATGAGTTTTATTTCAAAGTGTTATGGGGAGACCCCTGTCAGAAATGGCTGTTCTTAAGAAGTCCAGCAACAATAGATGGCGGCATAGAGAAAAGAATATACATAGAGAAAAGCTTATACAATGTTGGTGTGTGCAAATTAGTACAGTTTCTCTGGGAAACCACATGGAGATTCCTTAAAGAACTAAAAGTAGAGCCAGGCATAGTGGCTTACACCTGTAATCCCAGCACTCTGGGAGGCCAAGGTGGGTGGATCAGCTGAGCTTACAGGTTTTGGACCAGCCTGAGTTACAGTGAGACCCTCATCTCTAAAAATAGCCAGGCATTGTGGAGAGTGCCTATAGTTCTAGCTACTTGGGAGGCTGAGACTTGAGACCATAAGTTTGAGGTTGCTATGAGCCATGCCATGGCCCTCTAAAAGTACACCTACCGTTGGATTCAGAATCCCCAGTACTGGATATCTGCCCAAAGGGAAAGCCGTTTGACCAAAAGGACATCTGCACTTGAATGTTGATTGTAACATAATTCACAATTGAAATGAGTTTTTAAAAACCATATATAGTCTTAAATGTCTCTCTTAATGGTCAAAGAATATTTCCCAATTAAAATAACTCTTTAAGGTCATAGCATTAAATATTTTCTCCTAAAGAATCTATAAGACACTAGTGTTGGTCAATTGATTTAGACTAGTTAACACCCAGAAGAGTTATCTTGGGGGAAATAGGGGGATTTAGGCAAATCCGCCTGTATGGACCACTAATCTAGAAAGTCCAACTACAGCAATCAAAGGGTGGTGATGGGGGGGAGGGCAATTGGGGTGTTCTTATACCCCAAATGGACTGGAGTGTTCTGAGAGCCTGTCACAGGTTGGAGGGCACAGTTCTTATTACCATAGGTGATAGGATAAACTGAAAGGATAAACTTACTTGCTTTGTATCACAAGTTTGCCCAGAGTTGTCAAAGCTTATAAGGAATTATCTTACTGACATGTCTCAGAATGAAAATTCAGCCCAGTTGGCTCAAAATAACAGTCGTGATTATTTAGAATCTGTGCTAAAGACTATTTGTGTTTTGTATCAAATTGCTGTCGAGTCATTAATTAAACAATTACTCAAATTGCAAATGTGTCTCTTAGGAGAATGTTTTCAAAAAAAAAATCATAAAGAACATAATCCTCATTAAGAACTATTAGTCCTAGTGTGACAAACTTCATTTTGTCTTGCAGAAAACAAAGACGTGATTTGGTATTTAGCGAAAATAAATGGGTTGTGACACATTCCACCCTTTAAAATGTTCCTTGGCTGGTGGGATAAAAGGAGGAGGTCTGCAGATGGTACGCTGAGCAAAGGCATCTCATGAACCCAGCGTTGCTACATAGCAACAGCATTAGCATTTTATTTGTTGGAATGAATTATTTGAGTTTTTCACTTTTTCAAAGGGTTTATGTGCTGATCTTTATGCAACAGTGTAACTAATGACAAAAAAATGAACAAGTGCTTGAAAAATAGGACTTATTAGCAAAGGTCACAAAACCCAAAATGATTACATCTGCAAAGGAGGCTGATAGTTATTTGGTCAGGATTTTTCAGTGCCTGAATGAGGATTGTCCAGAAGACAGTAACTAGCCATCCTTTCTCTCCATGGAATATATTAATAGGTTTCAAAGGATGTCAACCTGAACTACAATGGGAGTTGTTGGGGGTGAGTTATGAGAAAGAACTTCCTCCCTGTTTTAGCAGGAAAGGTTAAAATCATTAAGCAAAGAAGATGAACAATCTCATTCCTCTAAGTGTTTTGTGTTTTTTTTTCCCACTGCTCCCTCCACATTAGAATCAATTCTTTGACCCAGGAGATGTAGGAATAGTTGTGTCTGCAGATAGGGGATGAGATGTTTTGTTGTCTTCATTTTCCGTAGGATTGGTGGTAGTCAATGCGTTATGTTTGATGCTGTATGAAGCCCCCTACTATTCTAGGACTACGTGGCTTGATTTTTATAAGAGATCTCAAATTAGAGGTTGAAAATGTAAAAATAACGATTGCCTTAGCCCTGCGGAATTCTTAGAGCACATCCATTTTCCTTGCCTGCTGTAACTACAAGTTCTTTGTTGGCAAAGGCAATTTTATTCATATTTCCTCCTCTCCTCCCTCCTTCTTAGTCCCTCTCCTCTTTCTTCCCTCCCTTAATCTAACCCATATAGAATGGTTACTTGAGGGAATGGTTTTATGAATAAAGATCATATCCTTTGCTCAAGAGCCTTGGTGTGCGATTATAGATTAAAGCTTTCATTTCGAAACTCAGAGCAATATACAGTCACAAAAATAGCAATAGCAGCATTATTTTAATTACCACATGTAGAAGCACAAGAAAGATTCAAGACAAATACAGCGCTATGGGCTGTAGGCATCAAGGACTGCACTCTAACTGTACTAGCATTCCTGCTGGGGCCAAACAGCCACCTCGGGGGAAAATCCCTAAAGTTATTCCTGTAAAACATAGTAGTGGCACTGTGCTTCTCATAAGCCTTTCTATCCTTTCAATTTTGTTTTGGAGCCTGTAGTTATTCACTTTCCCACTGTGTATAGGGGCACTATGGCCTTCTTCACTGCAAGAATTTACAGTGTGGTCCTCAACAGCTTTCCCAGTGATCTAAAATACAGCTTTTATATTAACCTGGACGGAGTTGGAGAAGATTCTACATAGTAAGGTGTAAGAATGGGAAAGCAAGTATCCAGTGTACTCAATGCTAATATGAAACCAATCGATGAACTACATGCCCACATGAGGGAAAAACATTCAAATGGGAGAGGAGGGCAGGTGGAGAGGAAAGGAGGGGAGGGGGTTTGGTGTGTTCTCACCTAACAGGTACAATGTAGGAATATATGGCACACCTCCTGGGTGAGGGACACAACCACAACTTGGACTCTACCTAACAAATGCAAACAAGGTAACATAATCATCTGTATTTTCCTATTAATCTGAAATTAAAAAAAAATTAAGCCTTAATGTATATTTGCTGAATGAATGACCCAGATTTGGAGGGAGAACACAGACCTAGGTTAATGTCTAAGTTGATCAGCAACTATATCAGATCATAGACTGTTTGGCTGGAGAGGTGATAGCCCTCCTCATTCACTGTTCCAACTGTGATTCTCTGAGTTTGATCTTGTTAGAAAGGGGTCACATTTCTAGTCCAAGGAGGGATATCCAGTGCTGAAATACGCGTAAGAGTTTTCACGGTGGTTTTGTGTTCCTTTCCAGCTTCTTTCCACTTTGTGGCCCCTTGCCCACTCGACTTTCTTCCTTTATTTTCACCCCCTCCATCACTTTTGCCATACTCAATACCCCAAGGATCAGAATTTTCATCATTGTAAGTTTTTAGAGATCAAAGAGATTTCTCAGAAAAAATGATATAATGTGGATTGGGGACGAGGAGAGAAAGAGAATGAAAAGCAGATGTGATTAAATTTGGAAAATTTGGGTGAAGGACTATGAGAATGACTTGTAATTTTTATAACTTTTGTGTAAGTCTGAAATTACTTCTGGGTAAGCAGTAAAGAACGTCAGGCTTCATCCCTTCTGCCCTTCCCTCTGAGTCACCAATAGGGTCTCTAACTCCTGTTGCTTTTTGTTTGCCACCTGACTTTGTACCTGGTGCCTCACTTCGTTTCCCTCTGGCCATTCCCCACTTACTATTCCCGTTCCCCACTTACTATTCCCATTGCTCTCATATGCTCTCACCTAGAATCTTGCAATAATCTCTGGAATTGGCCTCCTGAGTCAGGCACTCCTGGCTGCCATCCACCCCACACATGGCTGCCTGAGTGCTTGGCCTAAAACACAGATCTAATCACATCACTTCTTTGCTCAAAAGCCTGTGCTTTTCCCTTGTTGCCTACAGAATAGTGCCAGCCCTCAGTTGGATGGCTTGACAGCCTTACACAGTTAGCCCCAGACACTCGGGTTGGGCTTATCTCCCACTTTGCCGCTCTGTGTGGTCTGCTCGATTCCTTTATTCTGGGAACACACCCACACTTCTCACTTCTCTTCTGGTCTCTCCCGTATCTTTCCCTTGAAGGATTTCTTTAAATGCTGCCTTCTCTGGAGGTCTTTGGTCCCCTAATCAATAGGAATGTTTCTTTTATTTTATTTTTGGAGTGTAGAGATGCTCTAGCACTGTGATTTATACTTGTTTTATAGAGTTTACATCCCTGGTTTCACCTTGAGGCTGTGCAGACTTTGAGAGAAAGAAATTTGTCTCATTCATCTTTGTGTCTCCTCAAATTTAGAACACCTCTATAGCCTTTCATAAAAGCGAATAAATATTTGCCAAATTGAATTAATTTTGAATCTCGTTATCACCATCCTAATGGCTACTTCCATGGAGCCATTGTCCATCAAAGTGTTTCATCTAAATCATATTCATTTTTACCATAACTTTCAAAAGACCCAATCAGCTAAATTCTTCTTAAGTATTCTCATTAGCAAAGGCGTAAAAATAACAGTGCTTTGAAATCTACAAGAAAACCATGTGGGGGTATATATGTTGGTGAGCAATTATGTTTACAATAATTTATAAAGGTACTACCACTGTTGAAATTGTTTTTTTGTTTTTCTTCTATCTTTAAGGAGAGGTGCTTATGCTGGTGTTTCTGTTAATTGTCATAAGCCATCTTACACAGTTGGTAACGAGCTAATTTCAAAGCTCAAGAAAAATCTTTTATTGAAATTTTTGGCTCAGTCTTACATGTTTTTGTCACCGATTCCAATCATTAGAATCATAACAGAGGTATCCTTGTCAGAATATGTATTTTTGAAGGGTAGAAGAGGAAAGAAAACTGATTTGTAAAATCTTTATCATTTTACTGGCCATGAGAATGTTTTATGCCCTGACATGTCTGAATTATATTAATTTAAAGGGATTCAAAGCAATATGACATAGTATGACCACTAACATTTGTAAGCTCTGGCTAAGTGACAATATTTAAAGGACAAAATATTCTAAAATGTTTCATAAGCAAAATGACATGGCTTGGGTTTTGTGAATTCATCTCTGCAAGCTCAAGGTAGGGTTTCTTCTTTCTGTTCCTTTAACCTATTTCATGATCTATTACTCTGGCCTCTGAACTAAAAAATCATAGAATTTTAAAATCTATTGAATACTTAGTAAAGGTCCATTTGTTTTTACTTCTTGAGTTTGCTGTTCTATCTGGAAATTGGCATTTTTCTAACACATTTATGAGATGGACATTAAATTCCAGCGAAAATCTATTTTCATATTTCAGATGCTGCTCAACTTACAATGGGGCTATGTCCCAATAAAAACCCCATCATAAGTTAAAATATCAGACATAAAATAAGCATTTAATGCAGCTAAGCTCACGAACATCATAGCTTAGCCTAGCCTGCCTTAAATGTGCTCAGAACACTTGCATTGGCCTACTGTTGGGCCTAATCATCTAACACAAAGCCTATTTTATAATAGTGTTGACTCTCATGTAATTAGCTGAGTACTGTACTGAAAGGGGGACACAGAATGGTTATATGGGTACTCACATGGTTTCTACAGAATGACCATCATTTTTGTACCATGGTAAGGTTGCAAAATGGCGGGTAAAACCATCAAAAGTTGGGAACCCATCTGTATTGACTTTACTTCAAGAACACTAAGATTTAATTTTCCCCCCATATTGGGGATCAAATTTTCAAACTATTAAGTATCATTTTATTCAGTTTTTTTTTCTTTGAGACAGTCTCAGTATGGCTTCCTTGATAGAAGGTGATAGCATCACAGCTCACAGCAACCTCAAACTCTCGGGCTCAAGCCATCCTCTTGCCTCAGCCTCCCTAGTAACTGGGGATACAGGTGCCCAAAACAACCCAACTAATTTTTCTAGTAGAGAAGGGGTCTGGCTCTTCCTCAGGCTGGTCTTGAACTCCTGAGCTCAAGCAATTTGCCCACTTTGGCCTCCCAGGGTGCTAGGATTACAGGCATGAGCCACCATGCCCAGACATTTTACATTTGATTTTGTCATGGATAACTAGATTCATAATAGGTTTATTTTTTTATTTTTTTCAAACTTTTTTATTAAATAATAATTGTACATTAATGCATTTATGGGGTACAATGTGCTAATTTTATACACAACTTGGAATGCTAACATCATAGATTCATAATTGTTGTTTATTATCCACAAAGCCTGATCCCATTTGGACCTGAATATCTCAGAAATATTTCAGAGACTTCTGAAAGATCTCAGAAGTCTCTGGCACTAATTTCCATTAGCATTGCTGATTCGTCTACCTAGCTGAGTGTGCAGTTGCTGCCACTGTGCTCTACCTTACAGTAGGGATCAGCATAGCTCCATTGGATAGGGCCAAATACTGCCTAACGGTTAGGAGATGCATTTTGTCTAAGCCTTTGGGCATCCAGACCCATAGAGGCCAACCATAGATACATGAACATGTGTAGCTGTTACCAACAGTTTCACGGGATTCCTGGTATCTGAAGGACACCAGAGGTGTCTCTGCTTTCTGAGTCTTTGAATTTAATAGAGATCTCTTAAGGACCCTTCCTGGGTTTAAACATAAGTCTAATCCAGATTCCCTAACCCTAATTCAACTACCCATCCATAGAATATCCTTCCAATTGCTCACTTAAGATTGATTACATTGTTTGTTCCCTCGTTGCTTCTTAAATAAGTTCAGAATAACTTTTGCTGGAGGACTTACTTGGCAGCTACTTCCCATTCACCTGAGAAGAAGGCTGTGTATGTATTCAGACCATTTCAGTTCTTTTTGCCCCTGTGGGATCACCTGTCCCCTGTCAGTTGCAATGTGCTTCACCCTGTTTCTTGTGCTAAAACAACTCATTTTTGCTAATGATCCAACAGCATATTTTAATAGCAGTACCTTTATTTGCTGTTAGAAACATCTTCACGTTCAGAAATACATAGAACTATTTTCATTAAATATTATACATTCACCATACTGTTCTCAGTGGCACTTTTTGTTCTGATTTATTTTAAATAGCTTCTTATTTCTCAACATGGTCTTATTCTTTTACAGACTTTACATACGACAGACAAGCTGACCCTTCCTGTATTTTTCTATTCTGGGCTTACCACTACTAATACAGACCTGCTTATAGGCATCCCAACAATCTCGCCACTGATTTGTAGATGTTCTGGGCCTTTTAAGGAGAGTTGCACCTGTCTGCTTGCCAGTAAAAGCTAAATCTTATGACTAAGCAGCTGCAGCAAGGTCCCCCCTGCCACCCCTGTATGAGCAGTACTGTGGTTCTTCCAATCTCAGATACTGGAATCATCTTTGATTCCTTCTTTGTAGACCTCAAATATGACTATTCCCTAAGCCTGACTTGGGGATTGCCATGGAAACTGGGTTCATAGGTTCCAAACTGGACTCCACTCATAATTAATTAGAGACTTCAGTTATACCCAAGTTTGTCTTGCTACTTCCTTCCAGACATGCCGTCCTTATCCCCTGATCATAGGTTTCCAGACCCTTTCTCCACAGCTCTGCTTTTGCCCACTGGCTGCCCATCACCGGCTAGACCCAGACATGGCTTGGTTCAAACTTGCAGGGAAACGCAACTCTAGTGCAAACAGTTTCTAGCCTGGATAGTATGTATTGCTGATATAGGTCACAGGAGCAATTTCACAATCAGTTCTAGGCCTGAGATGTCATATGGTAAAACTCAGTGTGGCTGTTTTTCTTTGAGTTAGAATCTGAGGCTACCAGAGGCTACCATGTCCCATGGCCTCAGTTTAGCTCCCAATAACCTCAAACTCCTCAGCCTCCTGGTTATCTGGGACTACAGGTGCCCGACACCATACCCGTCTAATTTTTCTATTTAGTAGAGATGGGTCTCCCTCTTGCTCAGGCTGATTTTGAACTCCTGATCCTCCTGCCTTGCCCTCCCAGAGTGCTAGGATTACAGATTTGAGCCCCTGCACCCAGCTAAAAACCCAGAGTTCCTGTGGAAAAAAACTGGGACTGAGTTTCTTCCATTGTTGGCTGAGAGACAGTATTACAGTCTCTGCTTTCAGCTGAGTGGAGTACAATTTTAATTACATTATTTTGGACTTACCAGCTAAGGTTTTAACGAACTGATCAGTTAGGACTTTGGAGGCATATTTCTATATTGCTTTCACAGCATTCATGGTTTCTTCCCTGAAATACTGATCACAATGATGTGCCACCTTCTTGCTCATTTTATAAGCTATGTCTTCCTGTTTGTTCATCTGTTTTCTCTCCTGACACCATTGCTATGGTTATTCTGAGCTTTTCCTTTCAGTTTTTATGGAGCTTATAAATGTTCCAAGCACCACAGTGAGAAAAGCATGCATATCACTTAATATGTATATAGAACCACATATACGGATGTATAGAACTAATGAGTTGTGATAGACTCAACAAGAACATGGAGGAGTTTGAGTATTTTTCACTTATCCAATGGAGCCATAGAAGGCACAAATTTTCATCTCTGGCAGAAAAAGAACCAGCCCATGTAATTGTCTCTGTTCAAAAATTTTGCTTAAATAGACTTCTCAAAGTGTTTTTGAACTTGTGGCAAGCATACGGGTACTTCTGGCAAGCATAAAGATGTGTCTTGGTCTTTGGAGTAGTATCATCTTGAAAATTAGCATGTAAAGTAATGAACCCCATGATATTTCAGTCAACAATGGGTGACATATACGACAACAGTCCTGTAAGATTGCAGTGGAGCTGAAAAATTCCTATTGCCTAGTGATGTTGTAGTGCAACCGATTATTTATGTGTTTGCAGTGATGCTGATGTAAACTGCCAATTGTATATAAAAGTATAGCACATGTAATTATATACCTAGTGTATAATATGACTTTGCTGCTGGTTTATATACTCACTAAATTATACTTTTCCATTATTTTAGACTGTACTTTTTATAAAAAAAAATTGTAAAACAGCCTCAGGCAGGTCCTTCGGGAGGTATTCCAGAAAAGGCATTGTCATAGGAGATGACAGCTCCATGCATGGTACTGCCCCTGAAGACCTTCCAGTGGGACAAGATGTGGAGATGAAATATGATGGTATTGATGATCCTGACCCTGTGTAGATTGAGGCTAATTTGTGTGTATCTTAGTTAAAAAACAAAGTTTAAAATAAAATTTTATTTTCTGGAGATAGTCTCACTTTGTCACCCACCCTTGGTAGAGTGCTGTGGCATCATAGCTCACAGCATCCTCATACTCTAGGGTTCAAGCGATCCTCTTGTCTCAGCCTCCCAAGTAGCTGGGACTCTAGGCACCAACCACAACTATTTTTTTATAAATGAGGTCTCACTCTTGCTCAGTCTACTCTTTTTTTTTTTTTTTGAGACAGAGCCTCAAGCTGTCCCCCTAGGTAGAGTGCTATGGCTTCACTGCTCACAGCAACCTCCAACTCCTGGGCTCAAGCGAGTCTCCTGCCTCAGCCTCCCAAGTAGCCTTTCCATGTTTCATTCAGCTTTAATTTCTGCCTGCTTCACAACCATTCCCAGCTCTCTCCCCTGCCATGACTTGCCTTACATTCGTATATTCCATCTCTTATTTTATAGTCATTGCTCTTTTTTTTTGTTCTCACAGGGATGCATCCAATGGTGTTTGCTTCCATTTTCTATCAAATGTATTTTAAATGTGTTTTGTTCTTTTCATCTTTGTGCAATATTCTAATTTTTTATATTTCAGATTCTCTTATAGATTCCATTTTCCTCCCATTTTCTCAACTGCAGTGGAAAAATGTAAACAGATAAGAACTTCCATGAGCCGATTGCTTTATATTGCAAGAATCCTCCTATAATAACTTATAGTTGATGGTTTGCTGAGGCAAATTTCCAGTAACAGCAACAATAAAGTGTGAAAGTCCCAGAGCCTTTGGACTTCTGGGGAAGGAAACAGTCTCTGTAGGATTTGTTCTGTATTTTACTGAGATCCTTTTATAGCCAATTTTCAGTGTGTCAGATTTCCGTGTGGGGTATGAAGTAGAACTATGTCCAACCAAGTCAGTTGCCCTGGCTAGAGTGCCAGGGCATCAGCCTAGCTCATAGCAACCTCAAATTACTGGGCTCAAGCACTCCTGCCTCAGCCTCCTGCGCAGCTGGGACTATAGGTGCCCACCACTACACCCTGCTAGTCTATTTTTTTGTAGAGACGGGGTCCCACTCTTACTCAGGCAGGTCTCAAACTCTTCAGTTGAGACGATCCACATCTTGGCCTCCAAGAATGCTAGGATTACAGGCATGAGCCACCATGCCAGGCCTAAGTATTTAAAAAATTCCATGTGTAAAATTGTGTGGCACAAAAATCAGATGTGGTTGATTTTGATATCGGAATCTAATGGAACAGGCAATGAGGCAAACTCCTTAAATTGGATGTGTATAGACATAATCAAGGAATGGAAAAGGAGATTTTCTAAGATAAATAACAAAATAGGAAACAGAATGGGCCAATGTTAATTTAGAGAATCTCAGAGAAATTTATAGGATAGAGATGGAGAAAAAGAAGTTGGAAATAGAGCTAGACATGAAGGAGGTACAGGAATCTAATAAAGATTGGAAAGGATGAATAGAAGAATACCTAATTGTGATGACATTATCTCTAATTGCATTTAGAGATCATCTAAATGGGAATTTTCACACATTCAGTGGCTTTGGATTGAAAGATTTGGTGAAGATGAGCATCTCAGGGATGACTGTAGATCTGTGAAAACAATATATATTTTTATAAGACAAAAGGTGAAAATAGTCTTATTTTCCAATAATAAAAATCAAAGTAACCTAGGTCAGCATGTTTCATGAAAATAGAAAATGGCAAAATTGTGAAATCATGTTCTTCCTGCAAACTTGCATCCTCTTCCATAGCTTGGCCAAGTCGTTCTCAGACCATGATGATGGGGTTAGGGTCTCTGATGGACTTGTCAGCAGCAAGCTCACTTTGGGGGGTCTTGGAAGCCATATGAGGTGGATTTTCTTTTGTTTTATTTTTAGTTTACTGTGTTTTCCTGAAAATAAGATGCTGTCTTTATTTTTTCTCAAGAAGACACACTAGGGCTTATTTTCAGGGGATGTCTTATTTTTATTAAGTATAATACAACAATCTACATTTATTCAAATACAATTAGGTCATCTTCTTCTGGAACCTGACAGGGGGAACCGACCTTGTTGGTGGGGCTGGCACTAGTGATGCATGAACTCCTTTCTCCTAGCCCTTCGCACATGCGCAATAAGGACACCTGCGACCACGGTTACCACATGCGCACCCATGCAAGTGCAAACACGGTTACCACATGCGCACCCATGCAAGTGCAAAGGGCTGGGAGAAAGGAGCTGTGGCAGATAAAAGGTATTCCGGTCTTCCTTACAGTGCCGTGCCCAAATGCAGGATGTCCTATCACTTCCTTACCACTCCACGCCCAAATGCAGTGTGCCCATCACTGGGTCTTATTATCGGAGTAGGGCATCTATTTAACAAATGCATAGAAATCCTGCTAGGGCTTATTTTTTGGGTAGGTCTGTCTTTTGGGGAAACATGGTAAAACTACCTAGACCTGGGATGCTAACTAATGTGGCCTCTTTGGAAAGAAGTATGGACGATCCCCAAAGAACTCAAAATAGATTCCCTATTTGATCCTGCAATCCCATTGCAGGCATCTACCCAGAAGAAAAAAAAAATCATTAATTGCCAAGATTTGGAATCAACCTAGGAGTGGATTAATAAACTGTGGTATAGGTGCACCATGGAATACTATTCAGCCATAAACAAAGAGGGGGACCTTACATCTTTTGTGTCAACCTGGATGGAGTTGGAAAACTTCTTCTTTAATAAAGTATCACAAGAATAGAAAAGCAAGTATCCAATGTGTTCAATGCTAATACAAAGCCAGTAGATGAACTGCTACCTGCCCACACAAGAAAAAAAAATCAATTCAAATTAGGGGGAGGGGGAAGGATTGGTGTGCTTCCATCTAAGGGGCATGTGAGGGTATATGGCACCCCTCCTGAGTGTGGGATACAATTACAACAGGGACCTTACCTAACACATTGTAACCTAATTGTTTGACCTCTCATTAATCTAAAAAAAAAAAAAAATTACCTAGTCCAAAATAATCTTGTGGAATTTAATCAGCATTGTCTGCTACACAAATCTGTATAACTTCATGTTTGTAATGACTTTGTTTTGTACTTACCTTTTCATCTCTTACTTTTCCAGGCAAGCTTTGTTTTTTGTGTGTGGTTTCTTTTTTGTTTGTTTTGTTTTTTTGAGACAGTCTTTCTTTGTCACCTTCAGTAGAGCACTGTGGTGTCATAACCACAGCAACCTCAAACTCTTGGGCTCAAGTGATTTTCTTGCATCAGCCTCCCGAGTAGCTGGGACTACAAGTGCCCACCACAATGCCCAGCTATTTTTAGAGGCGAGGTCTCACTCTGCCTTAGGCTGGTCTTGAACCTGTGAGCTCAGGCAATCCACCCACCTGCCTTGGCCTCCCAAACTGCAAGGATTACAGGTCTGAGCCACCGCACCTGGCCTACCAGACAAGCTTCTTTAGTGCCTTTTTTTCTTTTTTGAGACAGAGTCTCACTCTGGCACCCTGAATAGAGTGCCACGACACCATAGCTCACAGCAACCTCAAGCTCTTGGGCTCAAGTGATCCTCTTGCCTCAGTTTTTGTTTTTGGTAGAGACGGGATCTCACTCTTGCTCAGGCTGGTCTCAAACTCCTGACCTTCCCAGCGTGCTAGGATTACAGGTGTTACCTACTGTGCTCAACCTAAAGCTGCTTTTCTCATGTATGACTTTCTTCCCTGCTGTAAACATTTAAAAAGTTCCACCTAGTCTTCAGTGTCTTCTCCACTGCCACCCAAGTCTAATCACCAGGAGCCCCGAGTAGTCTCTTTGTCCCTAAACACTCTTCCCAGCGTGCCTTGTCTGTGGCATGTGGAAGCATGTGACAGTTCCCCACAATCTGCTTTATATTCTCAATATGTGCCAGTGACATTTTAGCTCCCTGGAAATTAGGGAAATTAATGTCCCACTTACAAAATCATAGAATGTTGGAACTGGGAAGGAATTTTAGAGATCATCTAGTCTAACTCACAATGAGTCACTTGTTAACAGCTCCAAGGGACTCGTTCACAACAGGGAATATAAACAATTAGGGCCTCTCAAAAAACCTCTATAGTAAGAAAAATTACAGGATTCCCCCAAGGAAGGAAATGAAGCTAAGTGTGCTAATTTGGACAGATGCTTGAACAGCATCTCCAACACATGCAGGCACAAATGCAGGGCTATGTTGATTCAATACGGAAGATGAGATTTCAAATCAAATAGAGACGTTTATTAAGCATAGTGTCATGATTAAGATATGCCCAGGGTATCAGAAGACCGAAAATATAATCGAGAGCTAGGAGAGGCGTACACTCTAGAGCTTAGAGAAAAGCCACAGACAGTGCTGATAGTCATTTTTCTTCTGAATGTGTCGGCTAATGTATCTGCTGCTTGAAATGTTACTGAGGAACTATATCACCGAGTAGGCTTACAAGGAGACTTGAAATCAACAAATCACCCAGTTGGTGTGGAATACACTTGATAAAATCCTCGCAGAGCTCTGGGGTTAGAGTCTGGCTTCCCTAGTTCCTACTGAGGTTGCTAAAATTTAACCAACAATTACAATTGCCCCCCACAAATTTAACAGTGGTCTAGAATCTTCTGCGATGTCTTGGTTCTCCATCAACTAGGTTGGGTGTGTGAGAAGTTCTGTCTGAAAGAGCTCCAATACTCAGAGCCTGCAGAGGTTCTTGTTAGGTGCAGCCTCAGCTCACATTTTGCCTTCACTGTGGAGCCTTTGGTAACCTCTGAGCCCCAGACCAGCCAAGCTGAGCCAAATTCTTTTAGCCTCAGAGAACTGTTGAGGACTCATGAGGCGGGAGGTGGTGCTGGCTCTGCTGTGGCACTTTGAAAATATGTGAGAATATTTTGTCCACGAGAATGACAGCAGGCATGTTGCAAATTTAATAGGAGCCAGGTCTATTCAGAAAAGAAGTATTCTTTTTATGTCTAGTATTTGTGCACACTTTTAATGTGCTGTGATTTTTCTGGAAGTACAAGTACCCCATAAATTGAGACTATATGTTGTTTTGTTTGGAATGTGACCAAGTTGATGGCAGTGCACTCAGTACTTGAGTCCCAGTACATATCACCTCCTTCATTCTGTATTTGCCTTTCACATTCATGGTGATCCCATGGGTTAGGGTAGTATCTGTTCCATTGTGTCTTCTGCAGCTGCACCTGAACATTCACATACGCATTATTTTAAGTTACATTCCTTGGATTTCTGCTTTATTTTTACAGTCAGGGTTCTGCATTGATTTTTTTTCTAATGTATGAAAACATGCATTCTCATTAATCTCATGATTGTGAAGGAAACATATTTATTAGAGAAGAAAAGCTTTGGGTCTAATAGAATGAGGTAGAAAAAATCATGAGCTTTGAGGTCCTGCCTGGGCCCTGGGGTTGCCCCTTACCAGTTCTTGACATTTAGGGAAGTTACTCTTTGAACTCATCTTCTCTTAAAACAGGAAAAATAGCAAACTTTTCATAAGCCTTGTGATGTAGCTCCAGATGCATAGAAGATATTCAGTATTTATTTCCCACTCATTCATTCCTTCAACCAAGATATACTGACTTCCTGCTTTGGGCAGATACTTAAACTTTTTTTTTTTTGTAGGAATGGTCGTCTAACTTGTTGCCCAGGCTAGTCTTGAATTCCTGGTCTTAACCAACACTTCTGGGATTAGAGTGGGAAGGCATTAATTTAGGTGCTGGTATATAAAAGAACCAACAAAATAAATCTTTGGACTAAGGTTACATACAAGTAGTATGAGATCATTTTGTTCTCTTAATAGCATCTTCCTTTTAGAAGTTCCTGTTCATCTCATTTATTTCTTTGACGATAGGAAAAGAAATTTAACAACTTTCTTCAACTTCTTGCATTAGCTGGTATTAGGATAAATTTTATTACGTGCATTTTCTTTTAATTATCAGTGTTTTTTCCCTAAGAAGCAAAGTACTTTCTCATCATATGCCTGAATTATTGATAGAGATTACTTAAGTTTTTTAGTGCCATGTAGGTGTTTAAATTCACTCAATCCTTACAGAAGAATATAGCTAACCATGTTGGAGAAGATCCTAGAAAAAATTCAATTGTGATTTTGGGGGTTATTCAGAGTCCCTCCTCTTTTTTTAATTAAATCATAGCTGTGTACATTTATGTAATCATGGCGTACAATGTGCTGGTTTTATATACCATTTGAAAATATTTTCATCAAACGGGTTAACATAGCCTTCACAGCATTTTCTTAGTTACTGCGTTAAGACATTTATATTCTACACTTAGTAAATCTAACATGTACCCTTGTAAAATGCACTGTAGGTGTGGTCCCACCAATTACCCTCCCTTCTCCCTCCTCTTTCCTCTTCTTCTTGGGCTATGGTTGGGTTATAGCTTTCATAAGAAAGCTATAAATTGGTTTCATAGTAGGGCTGAGTACATTGGATACTTTTTCTTCCATTCTTGAGATACTTTGCTAAGAAGAA